>VMKM01004282.1:0-19404 GCA_008360985.2 Macquaria ambigua | reverse complement strand
CAATATGCCACACTTCGTTTTTCTCCGCCGAGTTAACCTGTAGCGTGAACGTTATCTCCGAGTGGTCTTGAATGCAGCATCCAAGCCGACGGTTGTTTCACCGAAATCAGATAAAAAAATGGAGAGTAAATTCATGAAGCCAGGGGAAGATGTCCTAATTGACAACGGCCTTAAAAACAAATGGCGCTGGGCATGGATAGAAGAAAGGGGTGGAGACGGCAAGCCTTTTGGGAGCTGGTGCCAGAAACTAAGAGAGCCAGGTACTTGTTTCTGTGTGTTGTGCTCGAAGAAGCTGGTGTATGCAACTAGCGGCAAAAAAGTTCTACGACGCCACGAAGGAGACCCCGGCCATAAAGCAGCAGTTCGCGCTCTCCAACATACAAGTCGTTTGCCGCGAGCAACAGCCACAGCTGACGTAGCGTAGCGTAGTTTGTATTTCCTATAACCTAATTTGCCATTGTTTGTTTTGAACAAAAACGATGGAAATGTTGCAATTTAAAATTACAAGGTTATCTACAGTTCACTGTTCCTCTGTAACTGTTTATAGATTTTTTTGTATAAATTGCCCTTTACTGAATTAAATGGTTGCTAAATGAATAATTCAAATTAATTAGCCTGACTGAGTTTCACATGGTCTTATAACATTATTACCTTTACTTTCTAAAATTCACATTTAAACTGTAGGTCATCTTGTACCCTGCCAAGCACAGTGCCAAAAAGTTGTTTGCCAAATTGCCTATAGTGTGTATGCATCTGATCCACTGCACCCCCACTCCCCGGAAAAAAGTTCAGGCTCAGGATTTTTTTTAACTTTAAGCCCTGCATACCATCAAAGTGCAGAAAAAGAAGTCGCCGTGGTGGAGCTGCTTTTGCAAATGGCGGAAGAAAAAGATCCAGCCCATTTCAGAGGAACAAGTGGATGAGGTTGTCATGTTGTCATCCAGTAAACTGTCATCTGGAGACACATCAGAGTCCAGTGATCAGAGTGATCTTGGGACTGTCAACGGGACCCAGGCTAAGAAGAGCAACAGAATCTGCCGAATCTTCTGCAAGGTATGGATGCATTCATCTGGGAAATTAAATCAGTTAGACCAGATTGAAAGAAAAAGAGAGAGAGACTAGATTAAACAAGATAAGTCACATTTCACATTTCAGAGTTCACAGTTCAGTTACATAGAATAGAACAGTGTAGCCCCTATGAAGGCTTCATGGTGAGGTATCTCTCTTGTCCAACTGATCTGAAAGCATGAATGAAATTGTGAATTTTTTTTGTGTACATTTTTGTTTCTGTGTTTTAACTTTGTTTCACTGCTTTGTATTTTTAAGGCAGCGGATGGAAATAAGCAAAGGCGTTTATAACATGGGCGTGAAGCAGAAGCTGGCTGACATGGCTGCGGAGACGTCCTAGAGACGATCACCGATACCCTATCTTATCAAAAGTCTTGACCACAAGAAGTCCCACCTTTTCCCAGGTATGAAAGAAACTGCAGGACCATTACAATTTGTACTTTTCATTCAAAAGTACATTTTACTGATAAAATGGATCACTCTCACTTAACTTAAGCTGTGTATGCAGAACTTTTCCCATTGTAGTCCTAATTTTATTTAAGTATTTAGTTGAGGATCTGAGTAGGCTACTTCTTCCACCAGAGGTTGTGAAATGAAACATCTTCAACAACATCTTTATGTTGAACTATACGTTTATTTTTTTTTAGCTCTGCTCTTACCTTGCTGTTTTATTTCAAATATCCTAAAAGGGCAAGAAGGCTTCAGCTCAAGATCAGGCTTCTCTGCTGAAGAGAATCCGGCAGTTCTGCTTCCCTGCAACATGCTGCTCCCCATGATGATGTTAAAGAACGAGTGACACCTCTACACCCCGCTTAACCAACCCCAAACCCTACTCTATTTCCTCCTACTATCTAACCTTCCCTCTTTTTGACTAGCGTCTTCATTTGAGTCTCCCTAATCTGGACGTGCTGACATGCTGAGGTAAACGTATTGTCTCGTTTCCGGTTGCCGGTGCTTCTGTGTTACTGGTTGCAAATTTTGCTGCTCTAGCTAAACCTAGTTAAATTAGGTATATTCTTCACTATAGCGGCTAATTACCCGCTATACACTTGAGTGTACACTAGTTTTGTTTAAGCACTCTCCTCACTCTAGCTCTCTCCTGTTAGCGACTTTCTCACCTGAGCCCTGAGCCACCCCTTAGTTATGCTGCTATAAGCCTAGACTGCCGGGAGACTTCCTATGATGCACTGAGCTCCTCTCTCCTCCTCTTCCTGCTCAACAGCCGCTGCTGCTACTATTCTTATTGCTCTCATTATTAGTATTACTATTATTATATTGCTATTAGTATTATTTGTACTAATATAAACATCAATGCCATTACTACAACTATTACTTTACATCTTTATGTAGAACTGTAGTACTGTATGTTCTCTTTCCTCTCTCTCTCTTTCAACCCAACCGGTCGAGGCAGATGACCGACCGCCCACCCAGAGCCTGGTTCTGCTCGAGGTTTCTGCCTGTTAAAAGGGAGTTTTTCCTTGCCACTGTCGCCTAGTGCTTGCTCATGGTGGGAATTGTTGGGTCTCTGTAAATATAAAGAGTCAGTCTCAACCTGCTCTATATGAAAAAGTGCCCTGAGATAACTATGATATGGCGCTATATAAATTAAACTGAACTGAACTTCTCCCTTTCCCTCCCCTTTTGCTCTACTTCACCCACCCAACCCCAGTCTATGCTCTCTCTCATCCTCTCCTTACTCTTTCAACCCCCAGCTTCCCTCTGCTCCCCCTCATCCCCTTCCATTCGCTCTTCTACCCCACCATTCCCACCCTTTCCTCCTCAGTCTCTACCTACTTATGTTTTTAATAAATTACCTGCCAATTAGTCTAATGTTGTTGTCTTTCTGGTTTATGATAAATGATGTGCTGGTTCTTGAACATGAGTTTAACCTAACTTAAAAGGCAACATTTTACAGAATTGTATGTGTGTACAGAGATTTGGTGAGATTGTTTTCTCAGGTGCTGTTTCTAAGGTCAAGAATTAACTGAAAACTTTAGGATACTGATCATTTAGTTATTCTTAGAGCCTTATGACTTTATGAACTTATCAGATTTCATGCAGCTCCCTCTGGAACCACAAGAGGTTTTTTAAATGTTTTTAAGCGTAGGCACTAGCACTCCCAAGACCAGTATAGAGTCTGAGTTCCCCTTTAAAATCAAAAGGATTCTTTCTCTGAGGAGCATGAATGTGCTCCGTATGGACAGACAGGTGATAAATTAAAGGAAAACCTGAATAAATGAGTGGGGAAACAAAGAGCGCAGATGCTCCCTTCCAGGGCACAAGGAGCTAAATTTTGATGAGTGTGAAAATGTGAATTATAGGCTATGGCCTTTGCAGTCATTCGATCTCAACCCAACTGAACACCTATGGGAGAGTTTGGATTCAAATGTCAGCGTTCTCCATAATCATCATCATCAACACCAAATGAGGGAATATCTTTAGGAAGAATGGTCCCTCTATAAGGTAAAGACTTGTAGAACCTATGCCATTGAGCACTGAAGCTGATGTGGTGGGTCGTGGTGGCCCAACACCTGTTTTTTGCCATCTGTATATGAACATATGCTGTATATACACACACAAACAAGGTGGATTATGGCTCTGTGTCGCTCAGACTTCAGAGTCAGCTTCAGTAAAGTCAAACAATGAACCACGTGACAGATGTTTTGATAGATTTTTTCTGGACTTATATTTTTAAAACCAACCAAAAATAGCATTAAATCAAATTTACATACATACAGACATATGCAATTATTGTGCACTTTAACTACTTTCTGCACAGCTGTAAACAAAAAACGCAAATACAATGGGGCGACAGGGAAGTGAAGGGACAGTCAATGAGAGAGAGAGGTCTGTTGTGCTGGCTCTTTGTATATACACTTGTCTTGTGCACACAAATTAACCAAAACGTGGTAACAAATTGTACTTTGTGTGCACAAATTAACCAAAAAAGTGGGAACAAATTGTATCTCGTGTGCACGCAATAGCATTTCAATGTAGTAAAACGTGGCCTTGATATATATAATTTTTCCCTTTATGGCCACTCCGGGGATCCGTAAGGTAGAGGGCAGTAAGGAGAAAACAAATGTGGGGAAGAGGAGAGGGGCATAAAGAGGGAAGGAGTAAAGGATAAAGGAAGGCCTACATTTTTTTCACTCAGGGGAAAGAAAGAAGAATCACTGAATATATAGATTTATTTTATTCCTGACATCAATTATATAAATATACTGAATCCCGCAAAACAAAACAAAAAACAAAAAAAACTTAAGAGAATAAAAAAAACAACAAAAACAGCGCAATACAGAAATCTACCACAGCAGTAAGGTAAACAGAAAGCAAGCGAGGAGAGAGCAGTGAGAGAGTACATGAGAGGGACAGAGGAACAGAGAAAGATAGGTGGCAGTATGAGACAAGGCAATAAAAGAGCAGGGAGTGGTGGGGGAAAGCGGAGAGAGTGCGCAACTGTGCGTATGAAAATTTATAAATATGTGAGATTATGAGACGTTTGTGTGACGGAGAGTTGAGGAAGAAGAGAAAGGATAAAGGGTTGAAGAGCGGAGGGAGGAGAAAGAGGAGGAAAGAACAGAGCCCGGGAGTGGCCACAGAGAGAAAAAAATATATATATCAAGGCCACGTTTAACTACATTGAGCGCTCAAAATGCTATTGTGAGCACAAGATACAATTCATTGCCTCATATTGATTAATTTGTGCACACAAAATACAATTTGTTACCACATTTTGATTAGAGCGCACAAAATACAATTCGTAACCACGTTTTGGTTAATTCGTGCGCATAAGACACAATTCGTTACCACGTTTTGGTTAATTTGTGCGCACAAAATACAATTTGTTACCACGTTTTGGTTAATTTGTGCACACAAGATACAATTCGTTCCCACCTTTTTGGTTAATTAGTGCGCACGAGATAGAATTCGTAACCATGTTTTGATTAATTTGTGCGCATAAGACACAATTCGTTACCACGTTTTGGTTAATTCGTGCGCACAAAATACAATTTGTTATCACATTTTGATTAATTCGAGTGCATGAAATACAATTCGTAACCACGTTTTGGTTAATTTGTGCGCACAAAATATAATTAGTTACCACGTTTTAGTTCATTTGTGCGCACGAGATACAATTCGTAACCACGTTTTGGTTAATTTGTGTGCACTAGATAAAATTCATTCCCACCTTTTTGGTTAATTTGTGCGCACAAGATACAATTTGTTACCACGTTTTGGTTAATTTGTGCACACAAGATACAATTCGTTCCCACCTTTTTGGTTAATTAGTGCGCACGAGATAGAATTCGTAACCATGTTTTGATTAATTTGTGCGCATAAGACACAATTCGTTACCACGTTTTGGTTAATTCGTGCGCACAAAATACAATTTGTTATCACATTTTGATTAATTCGAGTGCATGAAATACAATTCGTAACCACGTTTTGGTTAATTTGTGCGCACAAAATATAATTAGTTACCACGTTTTAGTTCATTTGTGCGCACGAGATACAATTCGTAACCACGTTTTGGTTAATTTGTGTGCACTAGATAAAATTCATTCCCACCTTTTTGGTTAATTTGTGCGCACAAGATACAATTTGTTACCACGTTTTGGTTAATTTGTGCACACAAGATACAATTCGTTCCCACCTTTTTGGTTAATTAGTGCGCACGAGATAGAATTCGTAACCATGTTTTGATTAATTTGTGCGCATAAGACACAATTCGTTACCACGTTTTGGTTAATTCGTGCGCACAAAATACAATTTGTTATCACATTTTGATTAATTCGAGTGCATGAAATACAATTCGTAACCACGTTTTGGTTAATTTGTGCGCACAAAATACAATTCGTTACCACGTTTTAGTTCATTTGTGCGCACGAGATACAATTCGTAACCACGTTTTGGTTAATTTGTGCGCACTAGATAAAATTCGTTCCCACCTTTTTGGTTAATTCGTGCGCACAAGATACAATTTGTTACCACGTTTTGGTTAATTTGTGCACACAAGATACAATTCGTTACCACGTTTTGGTTAATTCGTGTGCACAAGATACAATTCATTACCACGTTTTGGTTAATTTGTGCACACAAGATACAATTCGTAACCACGTTTTGGTTAATTTGTGAGCACAAGATACAATTCGTTACCACGTTTTGGTTAATTTGTGCGCACAAAATACAATTTGTTACCACATTTTGATTAGAGCGCACAAAATACAATTCGTAACCACGTTTTGGTTAATTCGTGCACATAAGACACAATTCGTTACCACGTTTTGGTTAATTTGTGCGCACAAAATACAATTTGTTATCACATTTTGATTAATTCGAGTGCATGAAATACAATTCGTAACCACGTTTTGGTTAATTTGTGCGCACAAAATATAATTCGTTACCACGTTTTAGTTCATTTGTGCGCACGAGATACAATTCGTAACCACGTTTTGGTTAATTTGTGCACACTAGATAAAATTCATTTCCACCTTTTTGGTTAATTTGTTCCCACCTTTTTGGTTTATTAGTGCGCACGAGATAGAATTCGTAACCACGTTTTGATTAATTTGTGCGCACTAGATAAAATTCGTTCCCACCTTTTTGGTTAATTTGTGTGTACAAGATACAATTTGTTACCACATTTTGGTTAATTCATGCACACAAGATAAGTGTATAGAGCCAGCACAACAGACCTCTCTCTCGTTGACTGTCACTTCTATGGGGCTTTTTTCCTATCTTTAATAGGCCTATTTCACAATACCGCGAACGCAAACCGGATGTTTGGAAAACTCTCTTACGGTCTAAACGCTAGCTTAATTCGCGGTCCAAACAATGACAGAGTCGAAGAGCAGTCAGGCATGTAGTGTGCCTTATTGTTCTAATTCTAAAAATAAACAGCCGTATTTATCGTTTCACAGCTTTTCAACCGAGGAAAATTTAAAAAGGAGATGGACTG
This sequence comes from Macquaria ambigua, assembly GCA_008360985.2. Lineage (NCBI taxonomy): Eukaryota > Metazoa > Chordata > Actinopteri > Centrarchiformes > Percichthyidae > Macquaria > Macquaria ambigua. The sequence goes on along the minus strand of VMKM01004282.1, from coordinate 12,374 downwards.
TGTCCATACGAAGACACGTGGGGGCAGGATTTACGGTGAGGAGAGGCAGTACTTTTGTGTGTGCCTTGCACTTCAAGGAGGATGAGGTCCTTGCCCACCCAGAGTCTGGTCACAAATATTTGAAAACGCAGGCTGTCCCTTCCAAATTTCGGTGGAATAACTGGGGAGAAATTAAACCACGACAGACGCATACAGCCAAAAGAAGTGGTTGCGATGTGGAAGAAATGGCGGCTGTGTGTCTCAATTCAGGGGCCGCATCCTTCGAAGGCTGCATTTGAAGACTGAATGCGTCTGAATGCAGCAATACCCTTTTTCTGTGTTTTGTTTTTTGATGCGTCACGTGCAAGGCCGTCCCATTTCGAAGGCTCCTTCATATGCGGCCTTCTTTTCCCGGGTTTGGAGGATCCAACGGCTGGATCCTTCGCGCCCCAACCTATCCCAAGATGCATTGCGCGCAGGAGTAATGGCGTCCGCAAACGTACCGTCTGGTCTGGAGCTGCCAAGGAGGAATACACTTTTAAATCTAAGTATTGGGTTTCAATTCACTCGAATAGCTAACGATACAAATGTTAAAACCTAAGGGGCCTTAAAACCTCAAAATTTCGTTAAAATAATAGGCTAAGTTACGTGACGTTAGGGATGCTAAGTGACGTTGCTAGCTACTCGGAGCCGCCGCGCTTCCATTACTGCAGCTCGGTTGCCTGCATAAAGAGGTTCAAAGGTTGACATATCTTACCGAGATTGTGGCGATTTTATAGATCATTTATACTTCATATTACATAAATAAGTGGACCAAGGTGAACAAATTTAGATAGGTTGTGAACCCTGCTTGGTTTTCAGATAGTTGAATATCACTTTCAAAGTCCAACACAAACGTTGGGATTGATTACACGGCTAACTTGAACTTGGTTATTTTGCTACTCAAGCTGATTTTGTTTGGTGGTGTGAAGCAAAACTTGCTCTAACATTTCGTTTTGTTTTAGTTTGTTTTAGGGAGCAAGGAGCATACTGCTCAATTTATTCAGCTGAGGGGGGAGAAGGATAACCTCTTCGCAGGGGCAAAGAACTCAATTCAATTCAATTCAGTTTTATTTATATAGCGCCATATCATAACAAAGTTATCTCAGGGCACTTTTTCTAGTAGAGCAAGTCTAGACCGACTCTTTATATTTACAGAGACCCAACAGTTCCCACCATGAGCAAGCACTATGCGACAGTGGCAAGGAAAAACTCCCTTTTAACAGGTAGAAACCTCGAGCAGAACCAGGCTCTAGGTGGGCGGTCATCTGCCTCGACCGGTTGGGTTGGGTCAGCGAATGTAGCTTGGAGGCAAGGCAACAACAGCCTATTTATAACATCTCCATTTGACCATCTTGTACTTAAGGTTACAGTTAAATTAGCCCTCATCCTATACAAAGGCCATAATAAAAGGCAGCCAGTAGATGGGGCAATACCCTTTTTCTGTGGGTTTTTTTTTTTTTTTTTTGATGCAAGCTGTGACTGTCACCTTTTTTTTTTTTTTTTTTAAACCCAAAATAGGGCATCCAAGTAAATGATTTCTCAGGGATTTTGTGTCTGTCCTGCTGTGTTACCTTTTCCAATCTTCCCAAGTTTGCACCTCTTAACATGATTGATAAGTGTTTTCCTTTTCTCTTGTTTTCTCTGTGATTAGGACTATTCTGGAATAAATGGGCTTGCAGGGGAAGGTTACCCCCCTTAAAGCAAAAAAAAAAAAAGGGACAATTTAAAAAAGAAATACAAGTGATTTTGAAATTATATTTGTTTTAATCATGAGAGTTAATAAACACACTTTTGCTAAAATGTGTTTTGCTGGTGTTGTTGTTGATGTTAACTGCCATGGTCGATTTCCTGCCTTAGGATTGCAAGTGTCCAGGGTCAGGAGAGGGAGTGAGTGGGGAAACCCACTGCTGCCACTTGGTCATGGTTTGTCCTCATGGACGTCCTAATTGCCTCTATCCCTGAGGACACGCCAAGAAAGAGAGAGAGGATGAGCTTCTTGAACTCATGAAAGAAGACATGAGGTTGCAGAGGAGAGGAGAGCACAGGAGAACAGGGAAAGGATGGACAGGCTGTTCTCTCTACTGAAGAGTTATTTAAAAAAATGAATTATAAATGAATGAATTAAAATAATCTAATTGTTGAATACATTGTTTATTTCATTTACAGTGGTCTACTATTTACATACATATTTAACTATTTACAACAAAGTTGAATATACAGGAAATATCTTCATGTGTATTTTTCAGTTGAGCAGGGAGTCCCTGGAGGTGCAGCTGGACCTGGATGGGATGCCACAATAAAGAACCATCATCTGGGGTGGTCTCCAGAGTGCGTTTGGGGATGCATCTCTCCACATTAGCTAGATATTAAGTGTGGAGAGCTTAGATAGATAAGGCTTAAAGGCAGATAAGGTATATATGTCTATCTATCTGGGTTATTTTAAATCTGAAATTATGTTGTCAAAATTAAATGACATTAGCCATAAACTTCGTTAACTGTTAACTAGCTAATGTTAACATTACTGTTGGCTGAAAGTACACGGCTTTTTGTGTTGGAAAAAGTACTCATATTTTATTTAAAAGAAAGAGCAATACTACAGTGTAAAAGTGTACTGTGTTACAAGTAAAAGTCCTGCATTGAAAAATAAAAGTACAAAAGTATTGGCATAAACATATTGGTATCAAAATATACTTTATGTTACCAAAAGCAAAAGTGCATAATGGCCCATTTTGGAATATATATATATGTGTGTGTGTGTGTATATGTATATATATATATATGTGTATATACAGATTATAATTATTGATCCATTAATGTATTGTATTACTTTAATGTTGCAGCTGGTAAAGGAGCTGATTTTAATTACTTTATATAGGCCTACTGCTGGGTAGCTTAATCTATAATTATACATCATAATTTACAAGTTTATGAATTTATATTTTGTATTAATAATTGAATCTGCAAAAGTAACTGGTAACTACAGTTATCTAATTAATGTAGTGGAGTAAAAAATACAACATTTGTATTGTTGTATTTGTATTACCTGGCCATGGTCGTCTCTCAGCCTGAGATACATCACACGCCGGTGGTGAAGTATCTCCATTTCTTCCAAAATATGGAACAACAAAAAAAAAAAATTAATAAATTAATAATGTCTGGCTTCATTTTTACGACAGGAGCGGAGCCTCGTGACGCAAAGGTAAGGGCGGGTTCAAAAACACATTTACACACCGGTATAAAAAATGTGAAGTCATGAACAAAATTTGCACATCCATGCAATGAGAGTTGCACACCTGTAGAATATTTTCTCACATATATATATTTTTTTCTTGGATATATTTCTATCACAAACACAAATCAATAGCTACAACTGCTTGAAGGTGCCGTACGAGCACACAAATGACAAGTTCCGCGCGCTCTCACTATCAGTAAATGTGGCGCAAAAGTGAATTGTGTACTTGTAGGATAATACATTGTAGAGCCAGGGGTCACCAGAAGGTGGCAGTAATGCAACGTGGATGCCGACGGCCTGACTTGGCACCCAACAGTAAGATATAAGAGGGAAAGAAGAAACAAGGCAGGGACAGAAAAAACCTCATCTGTGTCTCAAAATGCAGGACTCTGACCTCGACTCAGCTCCACCCTGGTCCAAGTCCCAGTGCTCCTCCAGCTGTACAACCAGATCTCAATCTCCTGGGAGTGACAGAGGGACCGGACGAGGACCTCCCCCTGCGCCGCACCCGATCAGGACACAGACTCGACAAAGAATCAAGGACAATCTGATCACCAATCAGACCTGACAGACGAGAAGAAGTTCATGAAGTGGTCTCTGTGCAGAAACAGCTTCATCAATGGACTGAAACCTGAAATTAGCAACATGCTCAAACGAACATGCATTACATGGGATTCAGGAAAACTCATGCAGTGCATGCTGAGAAAATCATCAGAGAGACCCGGAAGAAGAAAGACAAAAAAGGAGAGAAAGATCTACAACTGGCTGCGATGACAATGTTCCAAAGTCACACCAGAGGACGTGGACGCGACAGAGGCAACCATCGGGGGCGTGGAAGAAGAGGAGGACATGAGCGCTCCAAAGCCTGCTTTGTGTAGATTAGGCATAGTTTTGACCTCAGAACAGAACTAATGGTTAAATATAGTCCAGATATGTTGCTTTACGCCTATTAGTGGTGCCTGTCAGATGCAGCAACAGGTTCTATAAATAACCGGTTAGTGCAGGAAGCACGGACATGACACACACACACACACACACACACACACACACACACACACAGATTTCAAACCAGAGGACCTGCACTGCACAACACACATATCTTAAGGGAGAGATGAAAGTTTTGACAAAGTGTGGTGGAGTTAGAAAGTTGAAAGATTGTGTTTACAACATGTTTTCTGGACAAAGGAGGTGGCTGCTGTTTCTGTGTCTCTGTCCCAAGAGTAACATGAGCTGTATGAGTGTCCGTGTCCGCACGTGTCGCTGGTCAAGCCTGCTGGATGGCAATGGTCGGATTGGGAGAATGTGGGTCCACACTCAGATGCAACTGACTGACTTCACTCCCGAGGATGGGGACCCCGAAGACGCTGTACAGCAGAAAACGGTGATGTATACAAGGCAGTATTGACATCCACCACACTTGTTAACAGAAGTGTTGAGCTCATGGTTAAACAGTCACCTGTAGACATGGGTGAACTGCCTGAGGTGCCTATGGAGAAAAGATACAGTAACGTTGTTGCAACATTTGGCAGATAATGGTTACAAACGCTATCTCAGCAAATTACAATGGGTTTTAGAGCAAGTGACCTTCTTGGGGAATGTGATCACAGTAGAAGGTCAAACCATCTACCCCAAACGCATTGAAGCCATCCAAAACATTCCACAACCAGAAACAATGAAACACACCATGGTCAAAAGAATAGTATAGTTGGTTCCTCAAACCGAAAAATACATTTTGACTAAAGGTGCACCTGTTGCACCTAACAATGCCTCAGGGGCAATTCATATGCCACCTGCAGGCCACCCACTGCCAGACAAACCATTTGATCATGTTATGATTGATGTCATTCAGTTGACACCATGTGAAGGGAAGAAATATTGCCTTGTGATTGTTGATATGTTCCATCCCCAAAGGCAGTGGCAAAAGCTCTTTTGACTGAAATTATTCAACGGTGGGGAACACCAAGTGCAATCAGCAGTGATAATGGACCAGCATTTGTGAATGAAGCCTTACAGGATAACAGTAGAGAGAGAAAACGGCACCATCAAGACAAAACTGGCAAAATGTTGTGATGAAACAGGGCTGACTTGGGTGAAGGCCCTGCCACTGGTGTTTCACATGCGCACGCAAGTTAGGAACAAACATGGTTTGAGCCCATTTGAGATTCTGTTTGGTCGACCACCCCAAACTGGCACAGGGCCCAAAAACAACATGTGATGATATGTTGAGATATTGTGCCAGCCTTTCTGCAACTCTCTCAGCATTGCATTCACAGGTCAAGTGCGCCCTGCCACGAACAGCAGACGTGGCACACCTGAAACCAGGTGACTGGGTCCTGATCAAGTACCATCGGAAGCGCCACTGGAAGCAAAGACGGTATTATGGGCCGTTCCAGGGGCTTCTAACCACGGAGACTGCGGTTAAGGTCACAGGGAAAGCTATGTGGGTGCACGCCAGCCATTGTAAGGCCATCCCAGAGCCAAGCGGGGACCTTCACAAGGACATCCATCCCCCACACAAGCGAGCCAAAGCCCAATAGAGAAATTAAGTGGCCAATAGTCACCACTATGCGCTGAGGACTCTTTAGGAGTGTAGGCGGATTGCTGCTCCTAAGGTGACCAACACAACACATCCGTGACCATCAAGAGCGAGGGGTGAAAAGAAAAGCGCCCTCCTCCAACAAGGAGCATGCCAAGCTACCAACAAGTGTACTGGTGAATGATGACTGAAGAGTATGTTATTATTTTGTATGTACTTTGTGGCCATAGAATGGCCAAAGGGGGAATTGTAGGGGCAAAATTTCTCATTTCCTATTACTAGATATGTTTTTAAGTAATAACTTGTTTTCTAGTTATTCTTTCTGTACTATATATACTTTGATAATTTCTGTTATGGGTCATCTCTGTCGTAAAGTACATCGGTATCTTGTTTGGGTTTAATGACTGAAGGACAGCTTGTTTGTAACAAGGGGTGCTAGGACACCTGCAGTCTGGAGGACAGTCTACCCTGTGTTCTCATCCTTGGGTAAGAACACATAGAAACAGACATGATGTGGGTTAGAGGTGTTCCTGGTATCCTTCCCTTTCTATTTTCTTCTATGTATTGTGAAGTTATAAATATGTGACTGCATCTGCCCTTCGGGGTCAGACTCTTCATATGCATCTTGGTGTATGATCTCTGTCCTTTCAGTTGAAATAAGATTGACTCTGTGTGCGTGCTCGCTCTTCCTTTGATTTACTTTTTATTCTTAATTACCATTATATTTGATTGCTTAATTAAATACACAAAAGACAACGCCTTGTTGGATCTTCATTTTATTTGCTCACTTCTTAAAAAGGAAATACAATTTCCACCACATTCAGTAAATGGGTTGAAGTGTTTCCATCCCCAAAACAGGATGCAAAGGCAGTGGCAAAGGCTCTTTTGACAGAAACTATTCCACGGTGGGGAACACCAAGTGCAATCAGCAGTGATAATGGACCAGCATTTGTGAATGAAGACTTACAGGACGTTTCTTGGGTTTTGACATACATCACCATTGTAAGGCCATTTCAGAGCCAATCAACGACCTCCATGAGGACATCCATCTCCTGCACAAGCTAGCCCAGCTAGTCCATCAAGAATCAATTTTAGATACTTGGCTTGTAAACAGCCCCTGGATGTGTGTGCCACATGGTAAGTTGTGGATATTGGATGTCTCACCGTGTTGTCCTCCTCTTTCACGACATTATCACGGAGAGGTGGGTTGTCGTGAATATCCAGAGTCCTTGTCATCCAACCTGTCATCATCGGGTAGCAAATGTCATAGTGAGAAGCAAATGTTGAAACGCAAAAGACAAACAGTGAGTAAGATTTCTCATGCTCATGGTGGTGTTACTGTATCAGTGTCTGCTTCAGACGTCACATTCCAGGTTTTTAGGGTTTTTAAGCATTTTGTTTCTGTATTTCTCTGATAAATGATATTAAAAGATTACCTTTGTTTTGTATTTTTTTCTTCTAGGTAGCAATTTGATTATTTCCAACTGTGTACTTTTATTCCATTGTTCTTTTAAGATTAGTTTCTGATATTAAGAGATTCTACAAGCCTTTAAACCATTCGAAACCAACCTTACACATGGGCAACCTGGACTTAAAAATACGGAAAAACTTAACCTTACAATTATTTGTAATTTGTGCATCAGTTAAATACATAAGGCAACTTGTTCATTCCTTCCCTGGTCCCGTCTGCAGACTGAACTTACGAGTCATAATGAGCCATGGTGTTGCTTAGTCAGTCGAGGTTTAGTTCCTCCAGATATTCAGAGTCTGGACCAGCAGATGGCGCTGTAGACAGAAAACATCAATTCTGTTGCTGCAAAGGGATTCCTAAAAAGTGTCCTAATAATAAAACAACTCCTTTCTGTGTGGCTTACAACTAACGATAAATCAGTAACCTTAGATCTGTCAGAATTACCCACAAATTTCACGTTTAATTAATGTTAATTCACAGGTCTTCTCACCATGCTTGGCATTACTTTAGTTATCAGTGAGCAAAGTAGAGTTAACATTAAGGTCTGTTCTGGGGAGGCAACTTGATCTTAGCAAAGTTAAAACAGGACTCACTTGTAACCTGGTACAAGATATATGGCAAACGCATCTACAGAGGGTTTAGAGGGTTTCTCCTTTCTCAGGTTGCTCTACATGTTAGAATACATGTTAAGGACACGAACAAGAAAACATTCAGCGATTCAACACTTGACAAGTGTCCAGCAAGTATTTATAAGGGGTTTAAAATTACTGGAGGGAGGGCAGATCATTATTCTGGGTGCACATTCATGCAAAAACCGTCAACTGACCGTGAAACTTGAATTCCACTTCTTCTCAAAGTGATGTGGTTCTTATACACTTAGTGCCATCAGGAGGGGTCCCTGCAGCTTGAAACTTCTTGAGGACTCTTTCTAGCTTTTTCTACCAGCCCTGTTGTTCAGCCCTTTACATGCTCAACTTACCAAATGAGGCTCCAACAGGTGGGAAACTGGGATGAGAAATGCCAGCAGGCCAACCCGGCCCAGCCCTGAGTCTGTTTGTGTGTGTGTGTGGGCGTACATGTGACTGTTTGGGACAGCTGAGCACTTTAAAAGCTGAGAAGCTCTCCCAGCAGAGTGGTAAAAAAGAAAACAGAGTGCTCTGCTTCTGGTTCCTCATTCAGCAAAGTAAGGCATAATGTTAGAATATTATCACACTTGCAAACAATTTGTGGACTTTGTAAGTTGTCTTATTTTACTGAATCAACGACCAAGATAGAAAATATCTTATCAGGATGCAGTGGTGGAACTGAAATCTCACTTGTCACCATAAGATGAAAATTATTTTTAACCAAGCAATATGAATAAAATGTTTAGTTACATCAACCTGTCCGAATCACAAAATGTCCATTTTCACTCAGAACGTCTCACACACTCTTCACTATTCAGTGTTTCATATGCAGCTCTGTCCCTTAAATGTAAACTGATTTGGGTTCAATAACCAATAAATTGATCACTCTTAACTGGTTTAAATATAATCCACCAACACTGGAGCAGTGGACACAAAGGTTGAAAGAGGTAAATTGACTGGAGTATATTACAGCTATGTGGTAGGCCTAATATATGTTTATGGAAAATCTTGAAGTTAACGACATATGAGCACCACCTTTGTCAGAATATGGCCTGATTCTTATTAGGGAGCTGAAAATGCTATATGTACATATGTACTGCCAGTGAGATTGTGATTATGGGCTTCATTTATTTATATTCATTTATATTGTAGTTGTAAGCAGATATAAGGTCTTTTTAAGTGTTTATTGATGTAACTGTCAACAAATTTGACTCCTCCTGTGAAGTATCTACAACTGGATGCTACTACATTATAATATACAATTCATTATGTGTTTATTTGCTGATATTTATAGATGATACATGGGGGGTTAATGTAAGTGTTAAAAAATCAACTCTGTGTGTGTGTGTGTGTGTGTGTGTGTGTGTGCATGTGTGTACGTGTGTGTGCACGTGCGTGTGTGTGTGTATTAAAGCAGTTAGAACAGAACACAACTCTTCTGTGACATCACCGTTGTTACATAATCAGACAGAGAATCTTCACAGAGAACCTCATTTCAGTTCTGGACTTTGATCTGAGAGCATCTCAACCCAAGGATATATAAGTATAGTTTCCTTGTCTCAACCACAAGAAGACAACTTATCACTTCAACTGAAGACAGAACGGTCAATACAAAGAAAGACACTACAGACAAAAAGAAGAAGAAAAAAAATCTGAAGATGTCTCAACACAAAAAGGTATCAACAAGTTAACTCAAGTACTTGTACTTAAGAACAATTTTGAGATACTTATTTCCGTTTCAGCCTACTTTACTTCTACTCCACTTTGACTAAATTTCAGAAGGAAATTTTGGAATACTTTTTATTGCACTACATTAATTTTACAGCTACAGTTATGAGTTACTTTTCAGATTAACAGTTTATATACAACATGACTAGTATATAAAATAAGACGCATTGTTTTCGATTAAACCTCCCAACAGTATATGATTCAGTTAAAATTACTTCCACCTCAACCAATTACAACATTTAAATACAGCTTACAATGTTAGTGCATCGATAATAATATAATAACATAACACTGACGGGGTCATTTTGCATAATGAGTACTATTAGTTGTAATACTTTCAGTACATTTTGTTGCTAATACTTCTGTACTTTTACTTAAGTTCAACTTTGAATGAAGGAGTTTTACTTTATTTTATAGTGTGGTATTGCTACTTTTACTTAAGTAAATAATCTAAATACCCCTTCCACCACTGGACAGACTTTGCTGGCTCAGTGTGGGATTTCAGAAACGTGATAACAAGTGGTCACAAATAGCAAAATGTGTAAATAAATACACTTTACAGTAGTTTAGAGATGTTGTGAAGTCCTCCAGTCGTTTACAGTCATCACAATATAATACATTGTTCCACAGGTGCTTGGTGACAACAGTAGTACTAGTAGTAGCTGTATCTTATAGTTTGCCACTGTATGTTTTTTTCCAACAGATTGCAAATGTAAAGCAAAGCCATCTGGATCCAGAAGAAATGGAGAATGAGGCTGAACATTTCAAAGATAGAGAGACAGATTCAACCTCCAGCCCCTCCTGCAGGGAAAGCGAGAAATCAGCCTCATCTGCTTCCTCAACCACCTCAGTGACCTCAGAGATTGCCAGCACTCTCGTCTCAGAGACACTGGATCGGGCTGCTGGAAATATCGAGGAGCTGATGCAGTCTATCTCCAGGTGGGAAGATGAGGAACGCTCTAAATCAGAGGCTGATGGCAACAATGATAAATCTTCAGCCATAAGCCGTTGCACCTACCAAAAGGTGGAGCGGCATTTGGAAAGGTTCTTTGCTCTCCGGCGGGAATTTGCAGAGAACCAAGGAGAATCACAGCAAGTTAAAGAGGAAGACCTGGTCGCCGACATGGATTCTACACCAGGACCATCAGGACAAGACGAACAACTACCTACAACTGTCAGTCCACAGAAATCTGACAGGACATATGACAAACCTGCAGACAGACATGGCAGCAAGATCTATAAGAAGATGAAGTCTGCATGGAAGCGCTGCTTCAGATTGAAGCCAAAGAAAAAGTCCCAGCTGGCAGAAAAACAGGATTTGGACGAGACTGCCGGGTCACCACCAGGACTCGAAATTATCAAGACGGCCAGCAGCGACCTGACATCCGGCTGCGTATCTCCTAAAGAGTTGTCAACAACTCCCTCAATTGGCTCCAGTGAAGACATCAAGGATTCTGAGAAAACAGACCTGAGCTCTGTCCCTCTGGAACTTGTGGATGTGGAGGATGAGGATGTCACACCAGAAGCTGAACATTTCAAAGATAGAGAGACAGATTCAACCTCCAGCCTCTCCAGCAGGGACAGCGAGACATCAGGCTCATCTGCTTCCTCAATCACCTCAGTGACCTCAGAGATTGCCAGCACTCTGGACACCGAGATGGATTCTACACCAGGACCATCAGGACAAGACGAACAACTACCTACAACTGTCAGTCCACAGAAATCTGACAGGACATATGACAAACCTGCAGACAGACATGGCAGCAAGATCTATAAGAAGATGAAGTCTGCATGGAAGCGCTGCTTCAGATTGAAGCCAAAGAAAAAGTCCCAGCTGGCAGAAAAACAGGATTTGGACGAGACTGCCGGGTCACCACCAGGACTCGAAATTATCAAGACGGCCAGCAGCGACCTGACATCCGGCTGCGTATCTCCTAAAGAGTTGTCAACAACTCCCTCAATTGGCTCCAGTGAAGACATCAAGGATTCTGAGAAAACAGACCTGAGCTCTGTCCCTCTGGAACTTGTGGATGTGGAGGATGAGGATGTCACACCAGAAGCTGAACATTTCAAAGATAGAGAGACAGATTCAACCTCCAGCCTCTCCAGCAGGGACAGCGAGACATCAGGCTCATCTGCTTCCTCAATCACCTCAGTGACCTCAGAGATTGCCAGCACTCTGGACACCGAGATGGATTCTACACCAGGACCATCAAGACAAGACGAACAACTACCTACAACTGTCAGTACACAGAAATCTGACAGGACATATGACAAACCTGCAGACAGACATGGCAGCAAGCTCTATAAGAAGATGAAGTCTGCATGGAAGCGCTGCTTCAGATTGAAGCCAAAGAAAAAGTCCCAGCTGGCAGAAGAACGGGATTTGGACGAGACTGCCGGGTCACCACCAGGACTCGAAATTATCAAGACGGCCAGCAGCGACCTGACATCCAGCTGTGCGTCTTCTAAAGAGCTTTCTACAACTGCCTCAATTGACTCCTGTAAGGACATCAAGGCTTCACACACCACACCAGAAGACAAAGATGATATTGCCTCAACAACATCCACCACCAGCTCATCACCACCAGCGGAGCATCGCAAAGAGAGGTCTTCAGGCACAGAGAACCCAGGAACTTCAGGACAGGACGGACATCTTAAAGATTCCCAAGAGGACAATGGAGCAACAGCAGTAGCCCAGTTCAATGGCCTGAAAAACACCTTCCACACCATAATCAAAGGGTTTTTTAACAGCCTTAC
>VMKM01004281.1:0-19442 GCA_008360985.2 Macquaria ambigua | reverse complement strand
CACACACACACACACACACACACACACACACACACACAATAGAGATGGACAAATTAATTAACAACAAATCTCTTACTTTCTTTGTAGACAATGTATATTAAAAATATATTAAAATTTGAGAAGTTAAACAATTAACAATAGCAAAGTATTCAAATGTCACTGTTACGTCAGAGGAGGGAGTGCCCCTCTTCCTGAAGCCTCTGAAATGTTCCCTCAGCAGCAGTCATGTCAGCTGACGAGGTAGATGGTCCTGGTATGGATGGTCCAAAATATTTCAATAACGCCCCTGAAAAGATTATACATTAGATTATTATTATTTTTTAAATACAGGCTAGAAGACATTACATAGGTATGTTATACGTATCTTCAAGGCCTTTGTTTTAACTGCAATTTCATCCAACTATGCAATTATCCAATTATCCAAATATGTCCAATATGATCTACAAAAATACAACTTAACATTAGAAAGCAAATTGTTAGCCTGAACTATTTGGGGCAATTTGGATATTTATAATGTTTTGTATTAAAATAATAAATCAAAACACGACTGTAATGTTGCAAGAAAACATTGGTTGGTATCTAACAAGCAAAGCTACCCTTATAATCAAGGAGGTTATTTGAATCCTACTCAGGTAGCTAGCAAGTGATAAAAAACAAGCATGCAGAAAAACGTTTCAGAATCAGCATCTAAATGTTATAATGCCTTTATTATTTCTAGCCAGCTAAACCTTCTGTGTAATTCATTCAAAAACACAACTTTAATGTTGCAAGAAAAACGACTCTCAGATTCATTCAATCAGATTCAACAAGTGAGCAAGTCAGTCAACTTAACACCTCACAAAAGTGTGAAGAGCGAGCAACACAGAAAGTCACACTGATCGTGTGGCCCCCCTTAGTGGTTGTGGCCCTAAACAACTACAAAGAGTGTTTATGCCAGCAGCCGGCCCTGGCTGTACATGAAATAAAATCAGTGCCACAGACAGGATGCTTGAGTGTTTTGGTGTCTGTGACTTGGTGAAGGCTCTGATCATCTGGTTCTTTGAGGAGAACATGAGTCAGATGGATTTTTGAAGTCTTCATTCAAGGACTGATTTCTGTGAGGGACATGACAGCAACTCAACAATTGATTCTTAATATTGCTTGTTTTAGATATGTATGTAATACAAAAATGTATCCTGGATGTGCCCTTTTCTGTCAACAAGACTGCTAAGTGTTTCTGTTTCAGGCTTTGTATCTTGCATCGTCCCTGAACCTTTGCTATTAACTATCTATCTACTATCAAGTTAATTCATGTCGAAACTTCTTCGAAGATAAGGAGGATGGAGGCTTGTCATAAGGTGTTTTTGTCAGCTGGTTACTGTTTTAATGCCTCCGTGCTGGCTATAGCCGTGACCGGAAGCTTTATGTTTCCAAGTTGTCCGTCCATCCATCCCATTCTCGTGAACGCGATACCTCAGGAATGCCTGGAAGGAATTTCTTCTAATTTGGCACAAACATCCGACTCATGGAGGAACTGATTAGAATTTGGTTGTCAAAGGTTAAGGTCACTTTGACCTCAGAAAACACGTTTTTGGCCATAACTCAAGAATTGATGACCATATTTCACAGTTGGTCGGACAATAAATTGGTCACAGTGACCTTTAACCTTTTAGTCAAAAGTGTCTTCACAAGCCACTGTCAACAGCTGTCACTGGGACTTTTTCATTAGTTGAAAGTAGCTCAAGTGATATTGTATCAATTAAATACTAATTGTAGGACTTCAAATAAACAATGAAATCCTACAGTGCGGAAAAGTTCCATTTGATAAAAAACAAAAGATCACTACCATAGCATTTACATATATGGCACTACAAGTTCTTACATAGAGATAGAATCAATAGGACAGATTCTTGAATCGTGCCATCTTCACATAAGACACACAAAGCTGGAAAAGCATTTAGCAGTGTTTGCATCAGCAGCTTGTGAGTTTATTAAGTTGAGGTTTAAGCATCACTAAAACAAAACCACTTGTCAAGTGGTCACTAAATATTTCAATCAATTGTGTACGTGACTGATAACAAATGGACAAAATTGACTTCCCACAACTCACAGCCCAAACTAAAAGAAAACAGTGTCTTATTTTTACCTCTTTTCTCCTCTGACCTTTACAGTGAGTCATCAGGGCCTATCCTGTTTGTAGTATATTGTGTTTATTTTGGTTCATACATTGTGATGTATAGTCTTCTCAGTGCAGTGAGGAAGTGTTTGGCAGCCTAAGCAGCTGTTTGGTTCTCTGTTTTCACCAGTTTACCCTCTCCTGACTACCCTATGACCCTATCCAGAAAATGAGACGGTCGTCACCAACGTGACTTCCATGGAGAGCGGTAACTGGCGGAGTTGTGTGGAGCAGGAAGAGGTATTGAATCTTGGCTTCACCATTGGCTCGTTCCTCTTGAGTGCAGCCACTCTGCCTCTGGGGATCTTGATGGACAGATACGGGCCACGCCCACTGAGACTCATTGGCAGGTATGACAGACAGTCCTTTTATTATCTGCTTTTTATCTGAATGTGACAGTTTTCAGCATAGTAAATGATAATGACATTTAAACCACTCTGACGTCCTGTGTCTGTATATATCTCAGTTCATGTTTTGCAGCCTCCTGTGCAATGATAGCTGCTGCTGCATATGACCCAGAAGGTAAGACAACACATCACCACATCAAACCTTGAATCATCATATGATTGCTTCAATCCAATCCAATTTTCCCACAGAGACACAGTCCTTGAAGGAAAGAGATCTGTCATATTACAGCTTTGGCCTTATTTTTGTAGTTTTGTGATCATTCCTATCAGTTATGGTAACATTTTACTCACCAGCTTCACTGCAACATCTGTACAACAGACTCCAATAGCACAAGTAAAGTGAGCAGTCAGATGATGAAACAGACTGTAAACACGCCTCCAGTATAAGTAACTTGGAAGATAAAGGCATTGCAATTAATACCCAATATACCCATTTTACAGTAGATCCCAACGGTCTACTGTAAAAATGAAATTATATTTTGCAGCCTGCCTTCCCGGAATCAACTTTGACCCATCCTATTTACCATAGTTGTGTGCAAACACGTTTTCATGCAATCAGAGATTATAACTGACTTATTGGGTGCGCTCACTTTTTGCTGGGAATGATGGACAAAGGTAGAAAAATAAAGACCCACACTGCAAAAAATAACAAAACTGAATGTACCTTTAAAGTATGGCTCAGACTGTGGCTCAGGAGGTAGAGCGGGTCGTCCGTTAAACCCAGGGTTGGTGGCTCGATCCTCCTGTCCACAGGTCGAAGCGTCCTTGGGCAAGACACTGAACCCTAAGTTGCTCCTGATGGAGGCCAGTACCCTGCATGGCAGCTCTGTCATCCATCAGTGTGTAAATGTGTGTGTGAATGAGACCAATCTGTAAAGCGCTTTGGGAACCGTTAAGGTGAAAAGTGCTATATAAGTGAAGTCCATTTACCATTATTGCTCATGGTATTCTTCATTTCCATGTGTTCCATTAGTGCTGTCTGTCCTCATCTTCTTCGCTGTCTCCTTCAATGGCTTTGGAGGAATCTGCCTGACCTTCACCTCACTCACAGTACGATTCCCACTCACACACACATCATATTTGCAAACTACTTGAGAAATGTCAAAAATCAAAAAAACTGAATCAGTGTTGAGGAAAGTTACTTATAAAAATAGCTCCTTACACTTAAAAATAAATGGAGCGACTCGAGCTGCAATGCTATAAACACGTGACATACCTCACTCTCCACAATCATCTACCAAACACACCCTCCCAATTTGGGTCTATGTAAGCTGCAAAAAAATTCCCATCTCTCCCTCTGCCTGTCAACGCCACTGCTGCCCTGCATCAGTATTGCTGCCTGTTCTTTCAGCCTCACCACCACCCCAGCATCCACTTGCAGGCTCCGGCTAGTGGGTTTAAGATATTTGTTCATCACTCTCCTATATCTCTATGTAAACGTATCTGCGGGGAGTGATGAGGTCGGAGCCTAGACTCCAAACTCTAACTATGTTCTGCTGCTATAATTTCATTTCAAACGTGAGTTGTCTGACTGATATACTTACATTACAAAATTCCTGTTGGCAGCAGCTAGTAGCCCAGACGTCCCTCTCCCTAGCTACTTCTTCCAGCTCCTCCTGAGGGATCCTGAGGCGTTCCCAGGCCACAAGAGATATACACCGATCAGCCATAACATTATGACCACCTGCCTAATATTGTGTAGGTCCCCCTTTTGCTGCCAAAACAGCCCTGACCCGACGAGGCATGGACTCCACTAGACTTCTGAAGGTGTGCTGTGGTATCTGGCACCAAGACGTTAGCAGCAGATCCTTTAAGTCCTGCAAGTTGCGAGGTGGGGCCTCCATGGATCGGACTTGTTTGTCCAGCACATCCAACAGATGCTCAATTGGATTGATATCTGGGGAATTTGGAGGCCAAGTCAACACCTTGAACTCGTTGTCGTGTTCCTCAAACCATTCCTGAACCATTTTTGTAGCGTGGCAGGGCGCATTATCCTGCTCAAAGAGGCCACTGCCATTAGGGAATACCGTTTCCATGAAGGGGTGTACTTGGTCTGCAACAATGTTTAGGTAGGTGGTATGTGTCAAAGTAACATCCACATGAATGGCAGGACCCAAGGTTTCCCAGCAGAACATTGCCCAAAGCATCACACTGCCTCCGCCCGCTTGCCTTCTTCCCATAGTGCATCCTGGTGCCATGTCTTCCCCAGGTAAGCGATGCACACACACCCGGCCATCCACATGATGTAAAAGAAAATGTGATTCATCAGACCAGGCCACCTTCTTCCATTGCTCCGTGGTCCAGTTCTGATGCTCACGTGCCCATTGTTGGCGCTTTCGGCGGTGGACAGGGGTCAGCATGGGCACCCTGACCGGTCTGCAGCTACGCAGCCCCATACACAACAAAGTGTGATGCACTGTGTGTTCTGACACCTTTCTATCAGAACCAGCATTAACTTTTTCAGCTATTTGAGCTACAGTAGCTCTTCTGTTGGATCGGACCACATGGGCCAGCCTTCACTCCCCACGCACATCAATGAGCCTTGGCCTCCCATGACCCTGTCGCTGGTTCACCGGTTTTCCTTCCTTGGACCACTTTTGGTAGGTACTGACCACTGCAGACCGGGAACACCCCACAAGAGCTGCAGTTTGGAGATGCTCTGACCCAGTCATCTAGCCATCTCAATTTGGCCCTTGTCAAAGTCTCTCACATCCTTACGCTTGCCCATTTTTCCTGCTTCCAACACATCAACTTTGAGGACAAAATGTTCACTTGCTGCCTAATATACCCCCCCCACTGACAGGTGCCATTGTAATGAGATAATCAATGTTCTTCACTTCACCTGTCAGTGGTCATAATGTTATGGCTGATCGGTGTATAATCCCTCAAGCATGTTCTGGGTCTGCCCCGGGATCTCTTCTCAGCTGGACATGCCTGGAAAACCTCCAGGGAGGCATTCAGGAGACATCCTGATCAGATGCTGAACCACCTCTACTGACTCCTTTCATTACGAAGGAGCAGCAGTTCTACTCCAAGCCTTTTGCAACAATACTTATATTTAATGCTGAGTTACTAGACAATAGCTCTCACTGAAACACAACTAACCATGAGTTAAAGTGATAACGAACAAATTGCATGAAGATTTGAACACAACCTATCTTGTTTTCTTTGGTAAATGAGCATAGCATGTGTTATAATACACTTGGAGATATATAAAAATAAAGGAAAAGAGAGAAAAAAGAAAATGCCACACTGCTTTGTGTTGTGGCATTCTTACCCTCTACCTCGTCCGTTATTTTCTATATCTGGACACCTTGTTGTGTATTATCGCTTATATGTCAAGTTTATCTGTGCAGCCTGCCTATTTTATTGAATATTGGACTGATATTCATACGGTGGCCACAAACTAAAAGATGTTGCTCTGCATCTACTGGATGAGTAAATGTTTGCTAACATGTTCACCATAACACATTTATGAGGTGATAATATGTAAATGTTGTTTTTACAGTTTGTTGTGATGCCCCCAAGTGGCCAAAAAAGTATAATCAATTAATGTAGCTATAACAACGTAAACTGCTTCTTTGCAGTTTTCCTAGTTTTTAGTTGTATGATGGTAGCCTAGGAACCTACATTTACTTTCAGTCCTCTTTGACATTTTATAGTTTATGCTGATGAAACTCAGAACAATAACATAAGATATTTTATGTCTCAATGTCAAACTAAATGAGGCCATATCCTGCACTGCAGATAAGGAGTCTATGTACATCATCAGTGCAGGGGAAGCTAACTAGTCTGGAGTGACAGGAAACATGGGGGGCAGGGACATAGGACAAAGGTCCCAGCTGTCTGGACTTCACAGCGGCATGGTACATTGCATAGACAGCTTGGTCACCTGGACACCCCATATACCCACTTTTCCATCTTTCTATCTGTCAAAATCATAGACTGGGGTGTGGCCAGAAGTGTAAATGCTTGAGGATTTCAACCTAAAGAAAGCAGAGCAGCAGCACTTTTCTGACTTCTGTGATTTACTGTGGATTTACTCTTTAGAGTCCAGTACGCCTACCTACAACCAAACTTCAGTATTAATGTTCCAAACACATTGTGTGTGTGCTTTGTCTGCTTTATGAGTTGTGTACCTGAGTACATGTTCTTCTGTGTGTGTGTGTGTGTGTGTGTGTGTGTGTATTTTGGAAAGCAGCACATGCTGTTCCACTTGTTCTAAATTCTGCTGTGGCCTCTCAGCCAATCCAAAACATGGGCGGTCAACACACCCTCCCACAGGCCTGTCCCCTTGTCAACCCCATCGCCACCACCCTCTCTCTCTTTCTCCTGCTTTCTGACCTAGACCATGTCCTGAACTTGACATGGTCATTTTGGCTTCACTACTGTCATTTCTGGTCTGGTGTGTGTTTGTGTGTTTGTGTGTGTGTGTGTGTGTGTGTGTGCGTGTGTTTGTGTCTGTTGTGGTGTGTATTATCTTGTTGATAAGCTCTTACATAACTACCTGATGTAAACAGTGTACATTTCCAGCTAACCCAACTAGCCGCCAACACATTTGGTGCTCTGTCAACTTTGATAAGGTAGTGTGTACTATAATAAACTCACTGACCTGAGCCACCAGTGGTATTTTAATCTTTAATCTACACACAAGCTTTTTAAGCCTAAAATCTCCTCTTTCCAGGGATCTATGTAGGGGTCAATATTGTCCTTTTTAAAATTTTTAGAAAGGCTAAAAATCTATAGCCACTCTTGTGGCTCTGTGAAACTGTACTGAGAACATACTCACAATGGCAATGTTAACATGGTGATGTTTAGCAGGTATAATGTTTATCATTGTCACCATGTTAGCATGCATTTACTAATTAACACTAAACACAAAATACAGCTGAGGCCGATGTGAATGCCATTAGTTTTGCAGGTATTTGGTCATAAACCAAAGTACTGAACAAACTGAATTATGACCAGATGATGGCGCTAGATGAAAGGTCAGGGGATCACCAATACTTTTACAATTAATACCCTTGCTGAGCATTAATGTCAACCACATTTAGTGCCAATCCATCCTCTAGATGTCAAAACACTGGATAAGCGCTAAATGAAAAGTCAGGGATCACCAGAGTCAGTAGGATTCATTCTCTGGGGACTATGGATGTCTGTACAAAATGTCATGGCAATCCATCCAGTATTTGTTGTGATATTTCACTCTGGACCAGCCCTGTATGCTAAGAATTACATTCATATTGGATGATTCCACGCCTCATAATTTATGTCCAGTACCAACATTCAGTGCCAGTGCAGAAAGTAGTGTGCCTATTCTGTACCAAGGTGGAAAGTAAGGGTTTGGAGGGCAGGGTGGTTGATTGGTGAGTAGCATGCAGTTAACGTTCGCCTTTTAACAGTAACCACAATTCTAACCTGTAACCAAATGTTTTGTTGCCTGACCCTAATCATATCTTAACCATAGTTTATTTGCCATAACCATGATCTTGTCCTAATTTTAACCATACTGTAGTTGCCATGGGCAGATAGAAAGCGAGAATTTGAAAAACATTGGCATTTGAAGTTGGATATGGCCCATAAGTGTGATACATCTCTGAAATGTATCAAATGCATGTATATTAGGGACTTGATTGGTACCTGTGGGAAGAACTTCATGTTGATAGGTTTTATCATACTTGGTTAATCTCTCAAATTATGTGTGCACTACAGCAGTGCACAAGAATGAAAGAAAAAAATTATAAGAAGCAAGCTTTGGGAACTGCATGCAAGAACAGATGGAACAGTTAATGGAAAGAGAGGGGGAGAGCCATGGAAAAGAGGGGAGGGCAGATAAGAATGGAAAAACACAGGTGGAAGCAAAGCTACCACAACATGGAAACATTACTGAGGAGAGAGAGAAAGTTAGAGCAGAGAGGTGTGACATTAGTTGAACTAGAGGACTGTAGACAGAGAGACAAACACATAGGTGATATTAGGTCATCAACGTCTTTACACTGGAGCATTTGAGTACGTTTAGGTACAATATAGATTCTATAACTACTACTACTACTATTACCACCACTACAACTAATGCTATTACCACTATTATTGATACAGTCAAATCAAGAGAAAGGGAGGGTAGGGTGGTATGACATTAGTTAAATTTGAGGACGGCAAACAGACAGACAGACAGGAAGAAAGACTGTCCAACAGACAGACTGGTTAAATGAAAAAATAGATATAATTGGGCTCACCTCTACATATGGCATGGGGTCTGGAACCAAAATCCTGGAGAGAAGCTGGACTCCTTTTCTGGAGTTGCCCAGGGTGAGAGGCATTGGGGTTGGCCCAGGGGTCTCCCGAAGCAGCAGATAGGTACCAGGAGGCCAGAGGGGCTGTAGCTTCCGTGGTCACCAAAACAAAAACCTGGGCGTGGGAGGAGTTTGGGGAGGCTATGGAGAAGGTAAACCATTAGATGACTAAGGAAGTGAAAGTAGGGCTTAGCTCAGGCTGTGTTCAGTGGCAAGGCACCAGGTGTGGATCAGATATGCCCTGAGATGCTGAAGGCTCTGGACATTGTTGGGCAGTCTTGACTGACACACCTCTTCAATGTTGCGTGGAGGTCGGGACAGTGCCTGTAGAATGGCAGACTGGGGTGGTGGTTTCCATTTTTAAAAAGAGTCACAGGAGGTTGCGCTCCAATTATCAGGGTTTCACACTGCTTAGCCTCCTTGGGAAAACTTATGCCAGGGTGCTGGAAAGGAGACTCCAACCGATTGTCAAATCTCAAATCCAGGAGGAACAATGCAGATTCTGTCCTGGTCAGTGGACTAGCTCTTTACCCTCACAGGGTTGTTGGGGGGTCATGGGAGTTTGCTCCTCCAGTCTACATGTGTTTTGTGGACTTGGAGAAGGCTCACGATCGTGTCCCCTGGGGAGCCCTGTAGAGGGTACTGTGGGAGTATGGGGTACTGGGGCCATTACTACAAGCCATCCGGTCCTTATATCTTGGCAGGAAGTCAGACATGTTTTCAGTGGGTGTTGGGCTCCACCAGGGTTGTCCCTTGTCACTGATTCTGTTTGTGATTTTCATGGACAGGATCTCAAGGTGCAGCTGGGGGGAGGAGAGTGTCTGGGTTTGGGGACCTCAGAATTGCTTCTCTGCTATTTGCAGATGATATGGTTCTGTTGGTTTCCATGACCTCCAGCAGACACTGGAGTGTTTTGCAATCAAGTGTGAAGTGGTCGGGATGAGAGTCAGCACTTCTACGTCTGAGGCCATGGCTCTCTGCTAGAAAATGGTGGATTACTCCCAGTAATGCAGGTGTTGTACCAGACCATCATGGTGAAGAGGGAGCCGAAACGGAAAACAAAGCTTTCGATTTACCAGTCGATCTATGTTCAAACCCTCGCCTACGTTCATGAGCTTTGGGTAGTGACCGAAAGAATGAGATTGGCCGAAATGAGTTTCCTTCCTTCACGTCAAAAGGAGCCAGTTGAGGTCATTCGGGCATCTAATCAAGATGCTTCCTGGGCGAGAGAAAGACCCTGGGGTAAACCGGGAATAAATAAGATTATATATCCCATCTGGTTTGGGAACACCTCGGGATACCCCAGGAGGAGCTGGAAA
The DNA here is from genome assembly GCA_008360985.2 of Macquaria ambigua. Taxonomy (NCBI): domain Eukaryota; kingdom Metazoa; phylum Chordata; class Actinopteri; order Centrarchiformes; family Percichthyidae; genus Macquaria; species Macquaria ambigua. The sequence continues at coordinate 9,268 of VMKM01004281.1, read as the reverse complement.
ATGTTAGGGAAGAGAGAGACAGCTTGCTTAGCCTGCTGCCACCAAAACCCAGCCCCAGATAAGTGGCAGAAAATGGATGGATGGACAAAAAAAAAAAAGGAATGGGGCAGGTACAGACAGGCAGGAACAGATTCGGGTTCAGGTTCCAGTAGAAGAGGTTCGAAAGGAAAGGTACAAAGCAACATTGACAGTGTGACAACTGACTGAGGAAAAGGGGCTGGCATGAATACTGACAGGGTGATTGGAAAATGAGACACAGGTGAGCAGGATGATGTGGAAGTCAGGTGACTGGGACAGATGGGAAAGTCTGAGGGTATCTGGTGGACGGATGGAGAAAGGCAATGACTGCAATGCTTCACAAAAATGCAGGCCTGGTGAAATGGGTATGTGGCTGAAGTGAGGGACAAAGAGGCAGAATGGGCAAAATAAAAAACAACTGAGGCAACTGTTGTGACAGAGATCTACAGACAGACTGGGCAGATAAAGGGACAGACCAATGGGAAGATCGGCAGAGGACAAGAGTTCATTTGTTTGCTTAAACAATGTTTGACAGACACATGTTGAGTAAATGGAATTTTGATCATTTATCTCACCCTGAATATGGGATCAAGAGTAGAGAGGAATCATATAAATAGACACGCACGATAGACACGATTTTGAAAAACCAATGTTAGCAGCTAGGACCATAGACCATAGATTTCATATAAAAACATGAGAGCATATTGTGCCCTCACACCAAGCCACTTACAGTAGATACGCCAGTTTTAATTTGAATATACCCATTGGGCACATCTGTAATATTAACCCAAAAGTTAAAAAAGCTCATACATTTCCAGTAACTGTAACACAGTCAAAAAGTACTCTGTTTGCATCTGGTTTCTTTCTGAGTTGGACAGCTTTTATCCAATGAATGTAGAATATGTCAGAGTAGGGTCTACTCTGAGATTACTCTTTGAGATAACACAGAAGGTGAAAAACACACAAGCAGAGTACACAATATCCCTTTAATCACAGCATCCAAAGTTAACTACGTGTGTTAGATTGTGAAAGAGCCAAGCCTGACCGATTTTCTTTAGTCTGCTTTAGTCCTGAGAAGGATATCAGTCTACAGTGTTTACAGAGGTGGTACACCCCTGTGAAATAGAAAAAGGGAAAGTGCACAACACTGTAATAAACCACTAAACTGTTGCCCATATGACTGGGAAGTGATTTTAAAAATATTTACATACAATATTATACATTTTGTGACACTGTTAAAGTCTCTGTGGAAACTACATGCATAAAACTATGATCTTTTAAGTCTGAAAAGGGGGAGATTTTAGCCTGGATTTTGCAAAGATTTCTAAAACAAATCAGACCCTTTTTTTTAGGATTTTAAGCATGTTTGCTTAAAATGTCTGTGTGTGCCATTTTGTTCACATTACTGTACAGAAGAAAGCCACCTTCTCCCGGCTACATTAATGTCACCACAACTGTGGAACACTGAAACATGACCTCAAAATGCAGTTATTATGGTAACAAAACTAGCTCAGCTTGTCTGCAGCTTACGACTTTTAATGCCAAAATGGCAGCTTATAGTTTAAGTTTTTAGTTTGATGGTCCCTTGTAAATCATGTTACTGAATCAGTTTGCGGATTTTTTCTACTTGTGCTATGTTACACTACATTTTAGCATGTCACAGATAAACATATTAATTATTTAAAGATGTAAATGGGGGCTGTCACTTTTCATTCAAAATTCAAATGACCATTTGAACATGGGAAAAAATTAAGTATTGGATCTACGTATATTGCTGTGTTCAAATTCAAAATATCAAAATACACAGAATATAAGTGCCATATATAAGATCGTGCCAAGTACTCCAGCAGGAGGTGTTCCTAAAATGCACTGTCCATCTGACGCACTGCATGTCCTCTTGATCTATCATTAAACTAGGTTATTGCTATCTTTGCTAATGTTAAATGGAGAGACCTAGCAAGCCGTGCTAAACGGCTAATCAAACAATTAACCATCTAAGAAGTCGTGTGTGACACCGTTTGCCGACTTGGTAAAATGCAGCAATGTTAATTCTAAAGTGTAGTGAAGGTTTAGGCTACGTCGGTTGTGTTTGAATTAATTCAAACTTATTATGTACCCTGCTAGTTTGCTGTTTCCTGCCTGTAGGTCATTCATGCTCCCCACAGGATGAAGACTTTCCATTTTGGGTAATCTGTGGACTTTGCTCTGGGGCCACCCTCAGGAAAAAAATCAGAATTTTGGTTGGTTCAGATCAAATCAGGCACTGCGGTGAAAACGCAAGTCCTCCCATTCATTTGAACGTGGGAAGTGCATTTAGGCAGTCACCGCCATGATGACTGTACATCATGCATGCTCTTCAAGCTGGCCTTACTGGTTAGTATGTGACACTCCCACACCGCCTCACAACCCTGCGCTAATCGCTGCAATACCTGATTTGCTCTGAATATGGCCTAACAAGCAGATTGCCATTCAGTTTGCTGCAGAGTTCATTCATTTATGGTTATCCCATGGCCTCTTCTCCATTGCCACCTTCAGGACAAACAACATGCTGCTGGTAGTGCTTATCATCCAACATTTCTGTATGATATAATGAATATCAGAGTTGCACACTTCAGAAACAGAAATGTTTTTTTGTCAATTGACATGCCCTCCGTTCATAATGATATGGAATTTACTATTGGTGACATTCTACAATAAAAAAGAACAGTCATACAAAAAATCTGATATGAGCAGTACGTTTAAACTGAGCATGAAGGCCTGTAGTGTGAACAGAGCCACGTGCAGTGTGCTGTGTGATTGGCAGAGCTCCAACTGCGTCTATAGTTAGAGTGAAAGTCTGTGGACACACACACACACTCCAAAACTTATCCATCTGCATTGCCAGAGAATGTTCACATGCACACACCCACACACGGCAAGCTGTCATAACAAAATGGGTGACAGACACATAGGGGCTGTGTGTGTGTGTGTGTGTGTGTGTAAGGAGGAGAGAGAGAGAGAGTACTGACAGAGCACATACTTATATAGAGTTCGAGCTGAAAATACAGACTGCACATGTTGCTGCTGTGCCATGTTCTTTCAGTTGGTTGTGTTGTGTGTGTGTGTGTGTGTGTGTGTGTGTGTTAGTCAGCTCAACTTTCACCCTTCAGATGAAAAGCTTGTGTTTATAAGAATGCAGTAGCACAGCCTGCTGGTTGAGTTTTTAAAGTGCATTTGAAGCATTGATAATGTACATTAGTATACTCATAACAGCTATTTAGTTAATTTATTTTATTTTGTTTTAAATAGTATGTTGTCTAATGCAAAGGTCAAAGGTCAAACATAGCTGATTCTTACTTTTAGCATAAGTGTTTACAGGGTGCAGGAACCTATTTTTTCACATTTACTGATACTGATTATTTACTGGTAAGGGTGGTTGCATGGTTCATTAATTTGTTTGATATTATAGAAGTTTTCTTTCTCTTTAATCTTTCTCTCTTTCATCTAGCTGCCTAACATGTTTGGGAACGTACGATCAACCATCCTCTCCCTGATGATTGGCTCCTATGCTTCTTCAGCTGTCACCTTCCCTGGTGTCAAGGTGCTCACACACACACACACACACACACACACACGCATGCATGCATGCACAAATCTACTTGAACTGCTATAAAAAAGCACAGATTCATTTTCATACAACATAATCGGCCAAAAAAATACTTATTTAGGATTCTTGTCATTAACTTGCTTGTTCAGTTTTATCATAAACATTTTTTGCCAACTTTTTTAACTTTTATTGCATTATTCTATGTTTAATAACATAATTACAAATGTGCATTTTCTGGAGAAAATGCATGTGATTGCTGAAAGCTGAGAGGTACTGCTTGATTAACTGTAAAAGAAGCAGCTGAAGGACAGTGAACTGTAGGGAGAGTACAAGAAGCATTATAAGAATTAATAATTACAAAAGCAAGAAAGAAAAAAACATGAAAAAAAGACTGCTTTTAAATTAAAAAAGATAAAAAGGAAGAAAGATGGGGAAAATGGGGAGGATGGAGAGAAGAACAAAAAGAAATGGAAACTAAAGAAGGAGGAATAAATTAGTGATTAGAAGAAGGAAAAAACAAGTAAGAAGTGCACAATGGGAGAAAGAAGGTAGAGAGAGGAAATAGAAGAGAATAAGGGAAGAAATCACAGTGGGATTTTAGTGATGACCTTTAAGCAGCAGTTGATGCAATAAGGTTAACTTGCAACATGCTGATGTACACTTATTTCTTAACATGTTTTCCTTTTCCCCCCTCTCTTCTATTCATTCCTGTCCTCATTCATCCTCTATCTGTCTCTCTGTGTCTCTCTCTCCTTACCTGTCTTCCTCCCAAACCCTCCTCTTCCTCCCTGTCTTACCACTCCTCTCCAGTTGATTTATGACCTTGGCGTGTCGTTCCGTGTCATCATGTGGGTTTGGTCTGGTATGGCCTGCATGGTCTTCCTCAACTGCTTCCTAAACTGGCCTGCTGAATCCTTCCCAGCACCTGAAGACATCAGATACATGTCAGTACACTCTACATGCTGTAGTCACATTATTGTACACATGAAAACACATACAAATGCAATCTTTTATCCCTGGAAAATCCACTAATGAGTTTTACCATGCTTCTCCATGACACCGCTCCTCTCTTTTAGGTTCTATATGGCAGGGCACATTCAATTATGATTAAAACTGGTAAACACTCAATATTGAAAAGGTTTTTTTACACACAAAATTTGTCAGAAATTCTCATTATGGGATTCAGATTAAGATAATCCTTATACAAACCCCAACACATGTTAGATACAGTGTTGTATAGTCAGCCTGCCATCCAGCCCCTAAGGACCCCTATGTGTAAATTATAAATGAAAATGAATGAATTCAAAGCCATATCTCAAAAACATAACTGCATGGTGAGCATTCTGGTGAAGTAATGTATAATGATAATTTAGTAACATTTTAAAGCTGCATTTTTATTTATTTTTTTATTTTTTGGCCACTTGGGGGCAGCGGAACAAGCTGTAAACACAACATTGACATATTATCACCTTATAAAGTTGTTATAGCAAACGTGTTAGCAAACTTTTGCTTATTTACACATCCAACAGCCACGAAGCAACAACATCATTCATTTGGAGTCGTGTTTGTGTCCACCTGATGAATTGAAGTCTAATATTCACTCTCCTTTTGCTCTGGTTTGGTCTCCACCAACTCCTAAGAAATAGTAGGTATTTTAGCTACTAAATGCTCCACTGTGCTCACCAGCTAGTCTCTTAATTTTGTCTATCTGGTGTTTGGTTCTGGGCGTTAGTGTACAATGGGTTTATCAGAGCTTTTTCACTGAAAAGAGCTTCCTGTACTAATTTCAGTGAAGTGAAAGTCAGGTGAAACCCATTCATATTCATAATGCATAACAGCATAACAGAAAGTTCCATGTTATTTATTTATGGTGGAGTGCAGAGGATGAGGTGGAGTTGAGGAGTCCCACAGTCTGAGGAAAGAATCTGCTCTGTAGTCTGGTGGTACGGCATTGGATACTTCTGTATCGCTTGCCAGATGGCAGCAGGGTGAACAGGCTGTGACACCTCACCTCTCTGACATCACTGATGCTCGGTACCCATGATGTTCTGGGTGGTTTTAATCACCCACTGCAAAGCCCTCCTGTGCTGGACCGTGCACATCCCATGCCAGTTTGTAATGTTTCCAGTCAGGAAGCTTTCTATTTCTCCTCTGTAAAAGTTAACAAGAACTTGGCAGAGGAAGAAATACAGCCGTTGAGCTGAGCGTGGAGATGTGTGATGACCATGACCGGAGAGAGAGGACTGGAGGCATGTTCTCATAATACGACTAAATAATGAAATAGTATATAAGAAGTTGTATTCTCATGTATACTTCAGTTGCTCTGCAGACAAACTCAGGTCTTTATCCTTTGTAATAAAGATCTTTATTCATCTGAAGACTCTGATTCGGATCAATTGATTTCTACCACATTCTCTATGATGCTGATTCCTAAAACCTAAAACTGTTCACCTGCTCCACCTCAGCTCCACAGATGTAGACAGGGGTGTGTGTCTTCGTCTCCTTTTTCCTAAAATGAATGATCAGCTCCTTGGTTTTGCTGATGTTGAACAGTAGGTTGTTCTCTGTGCACCACCATGCAAGATTGTTGATTTCCTCACAATATGAATGATCATCATTGTTTGTAATCTGGCCAATGATGGTAGTGTCATCCACAAACTTCACAACAGTTTTTTCCATTTTGGGGATTGCAGTTGTGGGTGTACAGCATGAACAGGAGGGGGCTGAGCACACAGTCCGGTGTCGAGCACTAGAGTGGAGGAGGTGTGACCACCAATCCGAACTGTCTAGGGTCTGTTTGTGAGGAAGTCCAATATCCAGTTGCAGAGTGTAGTTCTCAAGCCCAGAGTGCAAAGTTTGCAAATCAGTTTCTTGGGGGTGATTGTGTTGAATGCTGAGCTCAAATCAACAAACAGTATTCTGATGTAGATGTTGCTATTTTCAACATGTGTGAAGGTTGAGTGGAGGGCAGTGGAGATGGCATCCTCTGTGGATCTTTTGGTTCTGAATGCAAACTGGTGAGGGTCCAAGCTGGCGGGGATGTTGTTTTTGATGTGCAGGAGAACCAGTTTCTCAAAGCACTTCAGAATGGAGGTGAGTGCCACAGGGCACTAGTCATTTAGACTAGACACGGCAGACCTTTTTGGTGCAGGGACGTTGGTGGCTGTCTTGAAGCAGGTGGGGACACTCTCCTGTGACAGTGATATGTTGAAAATGTTAGTAATGACATCAACTAGCTGGTTGGCACATTTTCTTAGTACACGACCAACAATGTTATCAGGCCCAGCAGCTTTACTCATATTCTCTCTCAGCAGGATTCTTCCGCTGTGGATACTGACAGTAGCCGGCCCACTGGGGGTGAAGTAGACTTTGCAGCTGACTCTTTGTTGAGAAGATCAAAGCGAGCATAAAAGGTGTTAAGCTCATCTGGCAACGTGGCCTCACACATGATGCGGGTGGTCCTGCTTTTGTAGCCTGTGATGGTCTGGATCGCCTGTCTTTGGTGTTGTTGGTGTTGAGGTCTCTCTCCAGTCTCTCCTGATGCCTCAGTTTTGCCTCTTTGATGCCAGCTTTCAGTCTCGCTCTGGCGGTGCTGTAAGCTTCCTTGTCACCTGACCGAAAGGCAGCTTTTTGGCTCTGGATAGGGCCCTCACCTCTCTATTCAGTCAGGATAGTAATTCAGTTATAAATACAGATATGTCACACACTGAGGACTGGCATGATGACATGCTGTGAAAACCACACTGTTTGTGTCACATTTATGGCACTAACTGGATTGGACCCATGCATAGATACCAGATTGCAGGGAGAAGGAGCAGAACAGAGGCAAGAATCAGGCAGGTAGCACAGAATACTGACAGAATCTCATGAGACAATGTGGCACTGACTGAACAGAGAACAAAGACTAATACATACATGTACATGAGGCATAATGAGATTACTGGGTGCAGCTGTGACAGGTGAACAGTCGATTGCAGTTAGCAAATAGACAAGGAACATCTGCTGAACTTTCAGAGAATGTCACGACCATGGGAAAACAGTCCAATGCTTAAGTGCAGAGAGTGAGATAATTAGTGGCTAGACTACCATGAAAATTGGTATGAATATTCACAGTCATCAGTGGATAATTCCTCATGATTTTGGTGACCCATAGACCTTTCCAAGGTCAAGGTCAAGGTCAAAATTGTCCCTCTATTAGATCAAAATCTAATAAGCAGCTGACATGAAATTTACTGAGCACATTCTGAGCACATTTCCCATAGACTTACTTTGTGAAAGAGACGTCTGTAAATCAGCGGATACTTTTTTTTAAGGTACAACAACTTCCCAGTCCGAACACTATTTAAATCATTTTGTCCTAAAAGTTGTAAAATTCACTAACAGCCAAATCCAGAGTTATAGAGTCACTGCCGTTCATGTGAGTGAGCCTGAGACCGAGTGGTTGGGAGGCGGGGCTAAAGGAAATGCTAGTGTGCCTGCTCTATGGACCACATGATGTGAAAGCTGTGTGGAAGATCCGGGTAATTTTATACCCAGAAGTTGAACTTTTTTGGCGTCATGCGCCACTGAGCAATTTTCATAGGAATGAACGGGGCCCGCCTCTGTTGCTGTATGCAGTTCTCTTTATACATCCATGGCACATTCATGCTGAACCTGTTCCATGTTGGACACTCCATGACTTAAAAGCAGATGTTCAGTAATGTAATCAATGATATAATGTCACTTTTTTTTGTCACTTTCCCTAACACTCTGCAGGTTAAAATGTTTTTGAGATGGTGAAAAGTGTAGATAATTACTTCCCTTCTCATTACCATTAGGTAAGGCTAGAGTTATTTTAGACATCTTATTATACATTCAATCTCTTTCTCTTCTCTCAGAAGTAAAAAGGTGAAGCTGAGTGGGGTTGTGACAGAGGACAAGATGACTGGGGACAGGTACATCACCCATGTGACTGTCATGGAAGACACAATGGGAGCCAAGCAGCCAGAGCCCGAGCAGACAGACTCCCAAAGCACATCCCAGGGTAAGGAACATTATCATTAACATTCAATTCAATTCAATTCAATTCAGTTTTATTTATATAGCGCCATATCATAACAAAGTTATCTCAGGGCACTTTTTCATATAGAGCAGGTCTAGACCGACTCTTTATATTTACAGAGACCCAACAGTTCCCACCATGAGCAAGCACTAGGCGACAGTGGCAAGGAATAACTCCCTTTTAACAGGTAGAAACCTCGAGCAGAACCAGGCTCTGGGTGGGCGGTCATCTGCCTCGACCGGTTGGGTTGAAGGGGGAGGGGGGGGAAGAGAACATACAGCAGCACAATACAGTTCCACACAGGGATGCAAAGCAATAGATGTGGCAATGGTACTGATGATAACACCAACAGAAATAATACTAAGAGCAATATTATAGTGGTAATACTAATAATAAGAGCAATAACAGTAATAGCAGCAGTGGGTGCAGAGCAGGAGCACGGGGGCAGCAGGTGGTCTGCAACCATAGATCTAGACTCTACAGCTCCGGAGGCAGAAACACCTGCAGAAAGCAACAGAAGGAGAGAGAAAGAGGAGAGAAAGCACACAACTACGGGAAGAAGTTGAATTAGTAACAAGCATTGATGGGATATGAGGGCGTACAGATGGAGAGGAAGAGGAGAG
>VMKM01004280.1:0-17500 GCA_008360985.2 Macquaria ambigua | reverse complement strand
TTGTTTAAATCGTCCTCGGGTTTTAAAGTGGAGTTTTTTCCTTCTGCTGTATTTCATCAGCTCACAGTGAAATTTGCCTTTTGTGTGAAAATGTTGTTGTTAGCGAAGAAACTTGGAGAAACTCTATTTTCACGTTTTAAATATTAGTGGATCTCCTGCTTTATACTTCAACATCTCTACATTTCAGTACTTTGTACTGCATGTATTGATCAGCTGGAGTTACTGTCAGTCAGTCTGAGAGGAAGACAGACGGAGTGATGAAGACTTACAGTCACAGATGACTTTCATCAGAGGAAGAGGAGGGGAGTGAAGAAGAAGAACAGGGAGCTGTTGCAGGATGATGAAGAGAGGAGTGGCAGTAATGAGTGAAGTGAAGGATGATGGAGGGAGAAGTCCGACTCCTCTGCTGAGTCTGTCTGCAGGCTGAAGATGGAGGAGGCCCTGAAGGCATCATTCCCTCGCCAACGAGCCTCGGCGAGGGAGGAAAAATGAGCGCTGTCCTGGGAAACTCCTCCAGCGAGCTCACAAGATCCAAATATTCTGTTCAGCTGGACTCAAGTGGACTTGGGAAACATGTCCGAGAGGTTCATGCTGTTTATAACTGACAGGAGCTCTGAGCCGAAGGCAGGAAGACAGGAAACAGAAAGGTAGAACAGGAAGTTGTTTGACTTTGATCTCTGAACTTATTTTTGATTTGACAAGATTTTCATAAAACCTATAAAAATCAGAGAAAGGCATTTCTATGATTCAAAGTACCAGAAACTGGTTTACAACTCTTGTTATTACTGAAAGGAAGAAAAGAAGACTTAAAAGACATGAGACCTGACTTGAACTTTCCCACAAGGACTTGACTATGGACTTGACTTGAGACTGGCTTTGACAGACTTGAGACTAGACTTGGGTTGGAAACTTGCTCCCCAAAACATGAGACCTGGCTTGGATTTTTCCCCAAGGACTTGAGACTTGACTTAAACCTTACATTGACAGACTTTAGCTTCGACTTGGACTTGAACCCAGCAAAACTTGAGTCTTTAGATTTGTCCCCAAGGACTTGACACTTGACAAGAGATTTGACCAAAAGACTTGAGACTTGACTTAAGACCTGGGTTGGGCCTGCCCTCAAGGACTTGAGACTTGTTTTTACAGAGTTGAGACTTTAGTTGGATTTTCCCTCAAGGACTTGAATATTGACTTCAGACTTGCCTCCAAGTACTTGAGACTTGTCTTGAGAATTACTTTGACATACTTCAGATTTTACCCGAGACTTGACTTGCACCTGCCCCCAAGGACTTGAGACTTGAAACGTGACTTGGACTTGTGCCTTGATTTGGACATGAAACAGAGACTTGACACGAGGAGTCTGCGATCTTCTGAAGTGGCCTCCATGTTTCAGTGTTTCCACGTTGTAAGTGAACTCTGTGTTAATGTAATAAATCTCTGAGTCAGAAGAAGGAAGTTTCTCGCTCCGTAACTTTTAAACCACTTCCTGTGGCAGTCCGTCTCTGCAGTGGACAGAGGACACATATTTTAGCTGCGCCTCATTGGCTGCAGTAATGACCTGTCCACGCCGCCGTCTTCACATCGCTGGTCCTCATTTGTAAATGTTGTTTTCTCTGCCTGCTGCCTGTCAGCAGCTCAGCTCCCACAATCCTCTGCTCCTGCCTCTTATTGATCAGCCTCTTGTTCGGTTTGTTCGGACCTGATCAGGTGTCTTTACTCATTTGAGTCGGGCTGTTGGACATGTTCACCTCTGCTGCAGCTTAAAGTCCTGCAGACACAAACAGACCCAGTTCTAACTAAAACTACAACAGATAAAAGGTCAGTCCGTCCCTCTGTCAGACTAACTGGACTCTTCAGTCTGCTCGAGGTGGGACCTCCACCCTGATCACTAATCTCTCACTTTATTTGATGGCTGTGATGATTAAATACCAAATCATGTTACTTATTTATTTTTTGAGTCTCTTTGTCAGGGACCACGTCAGGCCATCTTCATCAAATTTAATCTTAACCTTTAAGCCAGCGTGGACGAGAAGTCCTTTAAGTGCTCAGAAAAAATGGACAAATTCTACATTTACTATTTCTTGACAAATGTGCAGCTCCATTCGCTAATAAAGACTGTTTCAAATGATCGAAAGCTCCAGCAACAGGACCTTGTGGTGAGACTGTTTTTCTCAACAGGTCAAGAAAGAAGATTTCTTCCTCTTCCAGTCTACGAAGCAAAGGTTGGTAGACTGTTTGAATCCTTATTTCCACATCAGTGATCCCTGAAGGGCTCAGTAAGTGATTTTTATTATTAGAGATGCAGATGAACGTTCTGCTCTTTGACTTTGTGACTTCACTCTTTAGTGTTTCTGTTTCTGTTTGCAGTTTGTTTCTAAATTCAGCTCGTGTGTCAAAGAGGTGAATCTGCTTCCTGTGTTTGCTTTGGGACCTTTCAGCCACTGCAGGTACACATTAAACTGTCCCCACACACACACACACACACTCCTCACCTTGGTGTCACCTCCGGACTCCAGCTTTAGCTCTGACCACTCTAATGGTTGGGTAATTGGTTTCCATTAGAGCGCGCTGTTCCTTCCTTCCCATCAGGCCGTGCAGGAGAGGGCGTGCCCTCAATTCCCCGCAGCCAGACGCACTCGGCCCTCGCTGTCCACTAACCTCCGACAGGGTGTGGGGGGGGGGTCAGAGTGATAATGAGGAGCGTCCATCGTAACGAGGACATCAACTCCCCGTGTTCTGTCTTCAGAGACGACGTCAACCTCTGAGCTTCACTGAGACGCTGCAGCGTGACGCGACTCTGTTCCTGCAGAGGCCAGACACTTTATTATGGGATATGATGAGATATATATCTGATGTCACAGCAATGAAACATCCTCCACCTGCAGGACGCACTGTAACATCAGAGAGAAACCTGACCTCTGGTTCTGCTCCTCAGGTTTAAAGGAGCGTCTGAGTAAAACACTGTGTACTCTACAGTACTGTTATGTTTTGTTCATGTTTGAAAAGATGTGGTTGAAAGGTTTTGCAGAAACACTCAGAAGTTACTATGTCATGTCCAGCTCATCTTTCTCTCATCTCCCCACGAGGCAGAACGTAAACAACCTGCCCTGTCAGAGAGTCGAGTTGCTAAATGCTAACTAGCTTGTTATTGATGTCTGTGGGGAAACAGAACGTGTTTTTGACCTGACAATACTTCATACATTGTTTAACTTCTTTACTCTTCTTCTAGAAAAAGACAAAAATATTATGCTGGTTTTTAATATGAGATCCTCGTCTGACCGTGTCTCTCTGGTCGTACGTGACCTCCAGAGCCTCGTCGAACCTCACTGCTATCGTCACATTTACTTTGGAAACACCGGAGGCATCGGCTTCCTGTCACTGTCTGAAAGTCTGCATCCATCTCATCATGTGCTTCATTTAAAGACCAAAAAAATTAGTGGCTGAACTCCACCACTGATCAGGACTACCTGATCAAAGTCCAGCAGGCAGATTATCAGTAAATGTCCTGCTGTCCTTCCTGCTCTCCAGAGGATGAACCCCTTTACATGTTAATGACTCCATGATCTTTCCTCTAGGGCCCCCCTCAGGACAAACTTTATATGTTTAGCTGCACTGCTGGTAAGACTACAAGGCCAGTTTCACACCAACCTTCAAGTGTGCAAAGAGAGTTATCTTACAAAGCAGCTAACTGGACGCTACGTCAGCAAATCAAAATGTTTTGAAGCGTCGTCTCTCTGAGTTCCCGTTCTGTCATATCTTTGGCTTCCTGTCGATGTGGGAGTTAAATTGACGCACGTTACTGAGGTGAAAGATGAAGTTTGTCTGAAATAGAGAGTCCATGGTCCATGTTGTTTGGTGTTTGGTGTGGAAGGAGGATAAAAATAGCTAAATCATCAGGATGCTCTTCGTCCCGTCCAACATTTTAACTGCAGCCTCTGGAGACTGATACATCGACTTTCAGCTTTTACAGGCAACAAAACACCTTTTTAAAAACACTCGATCCTGCTGAGTCGTGCTCAGTGAGAGTCTGTGGGTCTTTCTTCACTCCACTAAATAAAGCAGCTGGTGGGCGTGAGGATGAGGCGTCTATCAGTCCCCCGTGGACCTGAAAACACTCTGACACACTCGTCTTAATTGGCCCTAAAGTGGAGGATCATGGCGTTAGTTTCCCCCTGTGGGTTCTGAAACCATCAGCACAGAAACGGAGGAGGAAACATCTTTATGTTTGGGTTGAAAAACAGGCCTGTAATCATATATAATACATGTTATATGCTGTATCCATGTGTGGATAAACTGGAGGACTGTAACTGTATGTAGTTTACTGAGAGTTGTCATGTACGGAGGCCGAGGGAGGCCGAGGCTGCAATTATTATTTTATTATTATTTTATGTTGATATAAAAAGTTCGTTATCTCTTTATCAGGGAAACAAAAGATTACTTAATCTCAGGAAATCATCAGCTAACTTTCCCCAGAAAACACAACAAAAGATCATTTTCTTGAGGAAATTAGATAATTAAACTTTTAAGAAATTGTAGACATGAAATTGGTATCTGGTGCTTGAAATACTGCAGTTACTAATTACAACTTTACAGAAGAACATTAGACAACTTCTCTTATGACTCGTTCACAAGATCCATATTTCATAATGACGAGAAAAGATCTGGATCTTTACGCCATAATGAGATCTGTAATTACAAGACACGTAAACCATAATTTCAATGTATGGAAATACGGAAGTCAAATTTATCAGATACATAGGTCATAATTTTAAGACACAAAGTCGTAATTATGAGACACAAAATACGAAAGTCGTAATTTTAAGTTGTAATTTAGAGATTTGGAAGTCAGTTTTGAGATACGGATAATAATGTCATAATTTTGATTCATGAGACACGTGAGTAAGAATTACAAAATGTGGAAGTCATAATTACGAGATACTAAGTCATAATTAAGTTATAAATTCGAGATACGGAAGTCAAATCTAACAGACACATATTGAGATGTAATTTGAAGACGCTCAACTCATAATTACGATATTTAAAAAGTATTAATTAGGATATAAAGATGGCAGAGTTTGGAAATATCCATTTATCGTGAGACATGGAAGTTTTAATTATGAGAATTTACAATTTTGGGATTCAGAAATTATAATTTCAAGACACAGAAGTCATAAGTTTGAGACACGAGAGTTGTAATCAAGAGACATGGATCTCTGATATATTGAGACATTGAAGACGTCATATTTATGAGAAACCAATGTCATGATTACAATGAACAATATGAAGTCATAATGATGAGATAACATCTCTGTGCCTCCGTACACTTCAAGTTGACTTAATTTAATTTCCTGAACTTAAGGATGTTTTTTGTTTGCATCAGTGGAGAGCAGCTGCCAGGACGCCAAATTAAATGAGGTTAAATTATATTATTTTTCACTTTAGGCTTTTATTCTTCCAGGTACAGCTGACGTCCTCTCAGTCCCACCTGGGAGCCCTGAAGCCCAGCAGCTCGGGTCGAGAGCTCAGCAACGCTGCTCAAAGGCTCCCTGACAGAGAGGAGAGTTTTATTCTCCTGCTGAAACACAAACTGCAGCTTCATTAATAACATCATCCTTATTCACCTCTGAATGGACACAGCTCTCAGGTGACTCATGTCCTGGTCTTCAGGTGTACTGGATCACTTACTGTAGTCCTCATCCATGAAGGACTTCCTCTTGTGGTGCAGTGGTTCTTTCTATACGGCCATCTG
Organism: Macquaria ambigua; assembly: GCA_008360985.2. NCBI lineage: Eukaryota > Metazoa > Chordata > Actinopteri > Centrarchiformes > Percichthyidae > Macquaria > Macquaria ambigua. The sequence goes on along the minus strand of VMKM01004280.1, from coordinate 11,751 downwards.
TGCTGAGAGACACATTTTCACATCAATCAGTCTGAACCAGGCAGAGGGGAGGAGGAGTTTAGCGGCGCTGCAGTTAACCTGAAGTCTGATGATCACTTGTTCTGTAGCAGTGACGTCTGGTTCTCTGCTCCTGTTGACTTCAGTCCGTCCTCAGATCGTGTTTTGGTGGCAGCGCTGAAATAGAAACCTTTGGTGAAATTCAGTTAAAATGTGAGCTCTGTCTGAGTTCAGTCTGTCAGCGTGGCTTCGTCCTGCTGATGGTCTGCGAGGTAAACATCACCAGAGCTCAGCTGTCCACATCTGGACACAAACAGAGACACAGAGACACATCTGGAGGACAGCAGCTTAATGCTGTCAGTCAGCTCTGATCACAAACAGCTGCAGTCAGAAATGCCCTGACGCTTCATCTCTCACCTCTCTACATCCACCTCTGAACCATGGATGTATAAAGAGAACTGGATCCAGTACTGGACTCTGTAACTCTGGATTCAGCTGTGAATTTTACAACTTTTAGGACATAATGATTTAAATAAGGACTATTTAAGTGTTTGTACTGGCTAGTTGTTGTACCTCAAAAACAATTATCCGCTGATTTACAGACGTCTCTTTCACAATGTGAGTCTATGGGAAAAAGTCTCTTGGGGCCAGTGTGCATCACGTGACGGACTCGGAAGTTGTAATTACACGGTTTGGCTGCTATGTCAAACTGGCTTCAAAGCCTGGCGCGTTTCCTGGGGGCTTGCTCTGAACCCTCCTCCTGCTCCTCCTCCTCTTCCTCCTCATCCTCCTCATCCTCCTCCTCCCTCTCCCTGCAGAGAAGGATGAAGATGAATGTGGTTGGTATTAAAGCAGATGAGGTTATGGTGGAGTCAGAGGACGCCGCGTGATGAAATCTAATCTGCTGCTGCTTGACACATTCAGGGTCGTTAAGACAGCTCGTTATGTCAGAGCGTCTGCAGGTGAGTCCAGGCACAGGAACTCACCTGTAGTTTGGCTTGTTATTACTCGTCTGCCTGCATGAAGTCAGCTGGTGTCTTGGTGTATATTAGTTTAACTCAGAGGTCATGACCTTTCACCATCAGCTGAACAGATTCAAGCTCTGTGTGAATCTTTGAGCTCTGAATGTGTTGAACATAAACCCCACACACACTGCAGAGGGAGTATGTGTGTGTGTGTGTGTGTGTGTGTGTGTGTGTGTGTGTGTGTGTGTGACCTGAGGACTTTCAGAATAAAGTGTTTATTCTGCAGGACATGATATTAATTCCCCTGGAGGATCAATGGATCTGAAAGATGAGAACACGTCTGATGATGTCAGTGTGGAGAGGATCTGTTGAAAAAACAAAAATATTCCCACACAGGTGAGTCCAGTTCCTGATCACACCTGAGCAGAGTGGGTGTGTTCTGGTTGGTGGAGAAACACTGAGCCAACTTTTGACTTTGTTGTTTGACTTTCATGTTCATCTGAGACATTTTGTAAAGGGACTCTGGTCGGGACTCTTCAGGTAAACTCAGGTGGATGTTTGGTTATCCAGCTCAGGTTCAGTCTGGGATCAGAGTAACGACACTCTGAGGTACAGCAGGAGGTGTTACTATTCACAAACCAGACTGAAAGTCTTATTTTTCAGACAACTTCAACTTCCTTTTCCCTTCAGAGTGACAGTAGAAACTTTATTTGTTTTATGAGAAAGGACAGCGACAACTCCGACTGTCCAATTAAAAACAAAGAAGGCTCCAGGCTCCATCACAGCTCCTCCTCATCCTCCACCTGTCATGGATCTGGATCAACAGGACTTGTTTTTGTTCCTGACAGACCGACACATTTCACCATCTGTTCTCAGGTCCTGTGGTGGTTTTACAGATGCTGCTCAGCCTCAGGTGACACAGAGATGAGTGACAGCGTTCAGGTGAGAGTTCCAGCTTCTGCAGACTGAAGATTTAAAACAGGAGGGACCCTCCCTTTAATTTAAACAGGAGACCTGTGGAGAGAGACAGACAGAGAGACAGACAGAGAGAGAGAGAGAGAGACAGAGAAAAAGAGAGAGAGACAGACAGAGAGACAGAGAGACAGACAGAGAGAGAGAGAGACAGAGACTGACAGAGAGAAAGAGAGAGAGAGACAGAGAGACAGACAGACAGAGAGAGAGAGAGAGAGACAGAGAGAGAGAGAGACACAGAGAGACAGACAGAGAGAAAGAGAGAGAGAGACAGAGAGAAAGAGAGAGACAGAGAGAGAGACAGAGAGAAAGAGAGAGACAGAGAGACAGAGAGACAGAGAGAGACAGAGAGAAAGAGAGAGAGAGACAGAGAGACAGAGACAGACAGAGAGAAAGAGAGAGAGACAGAGAGACAGAGAGAGACAGAGAGAGAGAGAGACAGAGAGAGACAGACAGAGAGACAGAGAGAGACAGAGAGAGAGAGAGACAGAGAGAGACAGAGAGAGAGAGGGAGACAGAGAGACAGTGTGTGGGATGAGTAAATGACTACCCCCCCCCATCAACAGCTTCTGTGGAGATGCCCTCGAGCAAATCACTGAACCTCCACCTGCTCTGTGAACAGATTTCAGTAGAAATTTAAACTTTTGAACATTTACAGCATGAAGCTCTGTTGGCTCTCTGCATATAAAAAGGACAGCTGTGGATTTTAGAGGTAACAAACCAGTTTAGATAAAAATTCCAATAATGACATAAAAATCACATTTTTATATAGACAGATGAACATCATCACCACACTGGCCCGATACAACCAGACATGATACAGAGAAAGTTTCCACGGTGTAATGACAGGCACATCTGTCAGTCTGTGAAGGTGATCGTCTCATAGGAAATATCCAAAAATACGACCTCTAGTGGCCGTAGTGATTGACGGGATCAAAGGAGGAAGTCAGGTGACGTAGTATAAAGAGCAAACACAGGACAAACAGGAGGCTGCTGTTTGTGTCCCGCCTGAAACCAACAGTCAACCTTTACTTTTAACTTGCATCAGATCGTAACATTAAGTAAGTCACGTGATGTAACTAAACTTACAACCTAACCAAGTAGTTTTGGTGCCTAAACCAAAGACCAGAGGCTACCTGATGGGCTGGTTGTTGAGCTACTGTGGTGGGCGAGCTAACCGCTAGGTGTTAGGTGTTAGGTGCATGCTGGCTTGTTGTTTGTCACTGAGGTAAATACATCATGTGGAAGAATAGCTACTGTTGTTGTTACAATAGCTAACAAATAAACAAAAACAAGCTAATTAAACAAACAAACAAACAGCAGCCAAAGAAACGCTAGCTCAACTTGCTAACACTTAGCTAACCAACGGCTGATGGGTTTGTATGATGGTCTGACTCTGACAGAGGAGCTGCAATAACACTGGATGTTAGCAACACAGCTAATAAGCTACGCTAGCTTCCATCCACATAGCTCAGCTCTGTCAACACAAACACATGTTGCTAGCTAGCTGCAGCTAACGTCTGTACATTTCCCGTTCACATCTCCAGCACCTGAGACATACCATTTTAAACTGCATACATGTGCCACCAGGGTTTCCTTTGTTATTATGTATTTTAGTCTGATATTCAGCAGTGACAGCAGCTCTTTGAGCGAAGCCTCTATATACGAGCGGAGACGAAGAGCAGCCGTCACATCATCCTCAGATAAATCAGCTGCAGATTCCAGCAGTCAGCACTTTGAACACAGACGGAGGTTCACAGATACAGAAAACACAGGAATCCACAGTAGATCAATCTGTTAGAAGAGACAGACCGGTTTGATTTATTTGAATAATAATTAGGTTTCCTTTTTACTTCTTCCTGTTTTATTTCTCCTTTCTTCAGAGTTCGAACTGGTTCTGCTGTTTCATTGAAAACATGACGAGCTGAGTGTTTGTGGTTGATGATGATGATGATGATGATGATGATCGACTGCAAACTGAACTTTCTTAAAGATTTAAAGTCCAGATCGTGTGCGACGTCCTGGAGCTGTTGGTACAGAGCCCACTTCCTGTCCGGCTGCAAACTACAGTTTACAGTTTGGATCTGGTTAACTGGGTCAGTGTGTGTGTGTGTGTGTGTGTGTGTGTGTGTCTGACTGATGAATTTTGGAGCCTTTCCTCTCCTATCAGCACTAAATCCATCATGGCCAACGGCTGCAGGAGATGGTGAACACCAGCACTCGTTCACTGCACCGCTGATGTGTGTGTGTGTGTGTGTGTGTGTGTGTGTTCAGTGTATCTGCAGCTGAAAATAATCTGTTTGATGACCTCTGTGCTGAAACATCAGTGGAGACACAAAGATCGCCTGTTTCCTGTCACCTGAGATCTGTAGTTTAAACTATTCTGAGCAGCTGCAGGTTTACACTTATGTAGCCGGGTGGTAAATCTATTCAGATGTACTTCTCCACTGAGGCTTAGTATAGTTCTGAAAGTTTGTTTAAATGTTAATACATGTGTTCATTGTTGTTTTCTTTTAAATGTAACCTTGTTTAAGTCATGCACAATGTCTAGCAGATTCTAAGTGGGCTCTTACAGACTCACTTGCTGTTGCTTATTTTGATCACAAGGTGGCAGCGTTGAGTAGTTTTATTGTTAGTCAGCGGAGTGCATCTTGGTCTTTCTTCTTGTTTTGCGTGTGAACGTTCTGGAGATTTGCAGAGTGGATGGTGCTGTGACTTTGTCGTGGAAAGTAGTAGGTAAATACATACATATCTTGTAAAATATTCCTGTACAAATACTTACATGACGTTTTCTGCCAATTTGTAACATGAATGTTTGATTTAGACACTACTGGAATTCATGTCCTGGAATTTTGGGCGCCAGCCGTCAGCCACTGTGTTCTCAATTGCATGGCAAGGTAATGTTAGCAAGCACTAAGCTACATTTTACTTTGTTATACGAGGAATGGTACATGTTTTATATCAGTTTTAACTCTATTTGAAGGTATGACAGTGTGTTGAGTTGTGAAATCTCCAAGAAGTTCCACGTGGGTTTAGTGAAACGTTTGGGATGTAAGTGTCCTCTACATTTATATATTGTATGTTCCCAGCATAATTCTGTGGGTCATTGTTGATAAATGTGTATCTATCTGGTTTTATTTTATGTATTCTGTCGCTACTCATAGACACTGCCGTATTTTGTTTCCCATCGTTTTCTTCTGGTAAATTGTGGTTTTTTGTTAGAAACCACAACAAACTGTGAGTGAGCAGCCCTCTAAAGGAACTCATGCACTCTGTTCAAATGACCTGTTGCAAATGTGGTCAGGAATGAAATTAAAGCTACAAAACCCCTGAAGAAATTGTGTCCTGTGTGGCACCTAATTCCACGGGCTACACTTATATTCTGTATCATGTGCTGCAGTGATCAGTCTGTGTCCTGGTCTTGATGTTGCTGACAGACGCAGAGTTTCCTGCAGTTAAACTTGTGTGTAAATAATGTGAGAGCAGGAGAAGCAGTCTGATCCACCTGATGGAGCAGATTTACACCTGAACACACTTAACACCTGTTTGGTGTTAACGCCCTCACAGTCAGCAGCTGTCAGTCACTTCTCCACAGGTCGATGCTGAGTCTGTTTCTGCTTCACTTTCAGCTGAAGAAGAAGAAAACTGGATTTAACAGAGTGATTCTGTGTCAGTCAGATGATCAGCAGACGCTGGCTCTTTTTACATGCACATATAGAAATGTAAAGAAATCACTAATTACTGCTTCTTTATGTTATTTTCTGCTCCATTTGCATTTGCATTCATCCACAAGCTAACAAGACCTGCTAACACCATTTCTACCAGAGATCATTTAAAGGGTGACCTGATGTTTCAGACTGTGTGTTGAAAACATCTCAGTGTTACTCTGCTGCTGACAGAGAGTTTCCTCTCTCTCCTGTCGGCTCTGCTGGAAGCTCCTCAGCTCGCAGGATTTATTAATTTTTCTCACCACAGACTCACAAAATCACCATTTCTCTCCGGGTGTTGCCGCCCTGCCAACCCTGCAGTAATAAATGACTCTGGTCCCGCTCCAGCCTTCAGGCAGAGGAAGAGGAGGAGGAGGAGGCTGCAGGGGGGTCTATGCATGAAATGACTGTTAGACGCTGCAATCCAGCCGGATCAAACAAACATCAGTCAAACACCTGCAGAGCAGCAGCCAATCACAGAGCACCGACACACACACTTTGGGCCCATTGGTTACAGAAGATGATGTCAGTCTTGGGATATTTTCAGGTTCAGAATCTTCTCTTTTATTTATGCTGCACGTGTTGTTTGTCCCTCTCTTATATACAGCAGGAGTGATCATGATGCATTCACAATAACTGACCTGCATATTCATGAAATTTATTGGCCTTTTTTCCCGTTTGATCCATTTCCTGTTTTGTCTCGTAGCTGCTGGTTGCTTCTTGCTGGCTTCAGTAAATACAAGTTAAAAGTCTCTTCATTAACAAAGAGGGATTTAGTGTTCTGCAACAGAGTCACAGGAAACATAACTGAACTGTGAAATGAATAAAATGTGGAATTGTGTGATTTTTCTTAAATGCTCAGAAAGTTGTACAGAGTTTGGTTGGTGGTGTCGGTGGGTGAGTTTCTGCTGGGGACCTGATGACCTCAGTGTTTGTGAGAAGAGAGACTTCCTGAAAAGAAGCCGTCACAGTCGACGTGTCTCTGTGTGTCTCTGTGTCTCTTTGTGTCTGTGTCTCTGTGTCTCTCTTTGTGTCTGTGTGTCTCTGTGTCTCTCTTTGTGTCTGTGTGTCTCTGTGTGTCTCTCTTTGTGTCTCTGTGTCTCTGTGTGTCTCTGTGTGTCTGTGTGTCTCTGTGTCTCTCTTTGTGTCTCTGTGTGTCTCTGTGTCTCTGTGTGTCTCTGTGTGTCTGCTGTATCGTCTATCATCACCTGCAGCAGGAGGAGGAAGAGGAGGGGGGGGGGAATAATAATTATAATATATTTTATTCTGCATAATGAGTACTTTACTTTTGGTACTTAAAAGTATATTTTGACACTAATACTTCTGTACTTATTTTGAAAACAGGATGTGTACCTGTAACAGAGTATTTGTACACAGTGGTATTAGTACTTTAAGGTTAAAGTTTTCAGGTAGATCCTCTCCTCCCTCAGAGCTCCACTCTTCAGATTATTTGGCAACTGTTTAAAATTTCACTTTGTCTCAGTGTACTGCTGCTGATGAGTTCATGTGCATCACTCTGCTCTGTAGGGTTAGGGTGAATCACTGCTGTCCAAACACACTTTAGCGTCTCTGCTGCTGAAGCTGAGGAGGAAAATAACATGAATGTGTGTGTTAACGCTTCAGAGAGCATCATTCTTTACATCCGAGCAGCGTTTGTCTCCTGCAGGCCTGAACAACAGAAGATGTTTCTATACATAGAGCTCTCGTATGAGGAGCCGGAGGTGCTTCATTCAGGAAGCTGCAGAGCGGCTGCAGCCAACAGTCCGCCGGCTGCAGGGAACTCTGCAGCGCTTTTCTGAAAACCACGGAGCAGAAAAGATTCACGTTTCCATAAAGCCAAAGGTAATGAGAACATATCTGCTCTCTCTCTCTCTCTGTCTGTGTGAACCTCGCCCGCCCTCTGTCACTACACTGAAAACTGTTGAATGAAGCTGAAAAGAAGAAGACCAACATATACGAGTGAAAGTCTGCAGTGCTGCACGTTTCAGACTCATGTAACAGACGTAAACAACGTCTTCATGTCTTTAAATCACACAGCATCAGAGCTGACAGTAATATCAGTTCATCTGAGAAAAGGTTGAAATGTTCTGAGAATAAAGCTGCAGTTTCCAGAACAAAAGGTGTTATTTAATGATCCAAAGTCAGAATGTTATCAATCAAGTCATAAGTAAGTCTCGAGTCAAGTCAGAGTCCTAAACTGTGGGAGGTGAAGCAGAGGGGACAGAGGACAGAACAGACGGCTGAATTAAAAATGACTCTACAGGCTGTTGATTTTCTTCAGACTCTGTGAGTTCTTCAACCCGGAGTTGGACTTCAGAGTCCAGCAGAGAACTCAGGTCACCTACAGACATGCACACCTGCCTGCTGATCAGACATGCACACCTGCCTGCTGATCAGACTCATCACCTGAGTTGAAGAAAAGAGAGTTTGAAGCTCTCTGACATCTTATTGTTGCTTTCATCACACACCCGTTCCTTTCCTCTGGATCGTGTCCCGGCAGCAGAACGTCTGACATCTCACTGTGTTTTTATTGTTCATTGTTCATGTTTCATGTTTTTGTGTTTTCATGCTGTAAAATTAATTTCCTGTTGTGGGACGATGAAGATCTGAAGTGAAGTGAAGAGAACAACACAACAGTGCTGTTAGATTTAAACACTGTGAAGTCTCTGAAGCAAAGTGTCAGAAAACACCAAACAGAAAGCAGTTTTTAGACTGAGGAGTTAGAAATGACAGAATCTGACCTTTGACCTGAGAGACTGAGACTGATGACTGTGTTTGGTTTAAAGTGAAGCCTGCAGGGACTCAGTGTGTCCACGTTTTAAACTCTGGATAGTTTATTAAATGACAGACGGGAGCTTTCTCAAAGATGAATGGATGTTGTGCTTTTAACTGACGGAGGTTAAATATCTCCAACACACCAGCTTTATTCTATTTATTTAGGTTTTTAACATGAAAGTGGAAACAGTCTCAGGTAGTTGCACCTTTAACATTTCTGTAACATTTCAACACGAGTCAAGTCTGTTAAGATTACAGACTTGTTGGTCCTGATCTGGGACTTGTTCCCCTTGACTTGAGTTTTAATTGTGACTTGTGTAATTAACAGAAGCTAGTCCTGACCTAACAGGAGGATCCCTGTAAACTGTAATTCGTGAGCTCCTGATTGGTCCACATGCAGAAGGCGGTCTGGGTTCATTACCTCAGTCCAGTTTCTCAGCAGGTTCTCTGAAACCTGATGTCAGTTTGAAGAAGGTGCATCCTGGTGTCTATGAACCACTGTGACTTTCCTCAGTATATCTCCAGCTTCTGATGAGTGATTCAGGCGGTATCCCACAATCCCCTGCTCTCTCTGACAGACAGGAAGGTCTCAGCCAGAGGGATGAACTGAGGGCAGAGAAGAAGAACAAACAGGTCTACGAATGAAAGAATCAAACCAACTTCAGTGAAAACAAGAAAATAAAAGAAAACTGAGTTTATTTCCTGTGGAGTTTCTTCTGTTCATGTGGACTTTAAATTCATCAACACTCTGGAAACGTATTCTCAACACCTACAGTTTTGTAAGTTGTAGTACATTAATTTAAAATGATTTTCTTAATATAATACTTTTGGACATGTAGTTACCAAATCTGTCAGAATAAAAGGAAAAGATGCAGCAGACATTTACAATATTTCCATTTGATGGACGTAGTCTTTGAATATGTCACTCAAATTTAAAATCAATTGTCTACACAGCATTTCTTCACGTGTTTTTCAGATTTGCTTTTATTTTAATCAATTCAGCTCTACACAGGCCACGACTCACTTTCACGCTTCAAGTCACTTTTCTTCAGTTTTAACTACAGATTGTGTGTTGCTCCACCAAAACACAGGTGACCTACACTCAAAACTGTACCTGAACGCATGCTAGCGTGCGGCTCATGCTAGCGTGCGGCTCATGCTAGCCCTCCTGTGTAGACACTGTGGGAGGAGATTTGTATTCACAGCTGCAGTCAGAGTCAGACTGTTGGAGCTGTTTGTGTTCTCCTCTCTGCTCTCAGGTGACTTAACACCTGGAGGTCTGACAGGTCACATGACCACCTGCTGCTCTCTGTGGTGTCTGAGCAGCAGGACAAAGATAAGACGACGCTCGCCTCTTTCTCAGCCTCTGTGTGGACACAAACAGGTCTGATGGTGTCTGGTGCTCACAGGGAGTCACCTCCTCAACATGTTTTATATCCCAGAGTCCCCCTGTGGCCCGGGTGGAGACAGAAACTGCTGAGTGAGGAGCAAGGAGCGCTTGGTTTGATGAGTGTGAGTGTGAGTTCAGCAGAAATGTATTATCTCCACCCATTCTCTAAAATCACCTGATAGAATCTGTTTCATATGTTTGTAGCGTCGCTGTCCTGTGAGAACCACGTATCTCTAAGAAGTCCACTTTTCACACATCTGGAGATACATAGTTTTCACATATAAGGAATTGGCCTTAGTGTTTTGGTGCATAATGGTCACAATAAACATATTAAGAGAAAAGAAAAGTACTGTAAAAGTCAAGACTCATAAATATAAAATAGATTAATATATATAACATGTTCAATTCAATTCAATTCAGTTTTATTTATATAGCGCCATATCATAACAAAGTTATCTCAGGGCACGTTTTCGAGTAGAGCAAGTCTAGACCGACTCTTTATATTTACAGAGACCCAACATTTCCCACCATGGGCAAGCACTATGCGACAGTGGCAAGGAAAAACTCCCTTTTAACAGGTAGAAACCTCGAGCAGAACCAGGCTCTAGGTGGGCGGTCATCTGCCTCGACCGGTTGGGTTGAAGGGGGAGGGGGGGAGCAGGAGAGAGAGAGCAGGAGTAAAGAGAACATACAGCAGCACAATACAGTTTCACACAGAGATGTAACGCAATGGCCGCGGCAATGGCATGGATGTCAACACCAACAGAAACAATACTAAGAGCAACATTACAGCAGCAATACTAATAATAATAGCAGCAACTGCAGCAGCGGGTGCAGAGGAGGAGCACGGGGGCAGCAGGCGGCCGCAACCATAGATCCAGATCCTACAGCTCCGGAGGCAGAAACACCTGCAGAAAGCAACAGAAGGAGAGAGAAAGGGGAGAGAAAGCACACAACTACGGGAAGAAGTTGAATTAGTAACAAGCATTGATGGGATATGAGGGCATACAGATGGAGAGGAAGAGGAGGAGAGAGGAGCTCAGTGCATCATAGGAAGTCTCCTGGCAGTCTAGGCCTATAGCAGCATAACTAAGGGGTGGCTCAGGGCTCACCTGAGTCAGCCCTACTATAAGCTTTATCAAAGAGGAAAGTCTTAAGCCTACTCTTAAATGTGAGGAGGTTGTCCGCCTCCCGTACACAAACTGGGATCTGGTCCCACAGGAGAGGAGATTGACAGCTGAAGGCTCTGGCTCCCATTCTACTTTTAGAGACTCTAGGAACCACAAGGAACCCTGCATTCTGGGAGCACAGTGCTCTAGTAGGGTAATAGGGTACTATGAGCTCTTTAAGATATGATGGTGCCTGACCATTTAGGGCTTTGAAGGTAAGGAGAAGGATTTTAAATTCTATTCTGGGTTTTACAGGGAGCCAGTGTAGAGAAGCTAATATTGGAGAGATATGATCTCTTTTCCTGGTTCTTGTCAGTAAACGTGCCGCAGCATTCTGGATCAGCTGGAGAGTCTTAAGGGACTTATTGGGGCAGCCTGATAGTAGAGAGCTGCAATAGTCCAGCCTAGACGTAACAAATGCATGGACTAGTTTTTCTGCATCTGTTTGAGACAGGATGTGCCTGATTTTTGCAATGTTACGTAAATGAAAAAAGGCAGTTCTTGAGGTTTGTTTTATGTGGGAGTTAAAGGACATATCCTGATCAAAGATAACTCAAAGATTCCTTACGGTGTCGCTGGAGGCCAGGGCAATGCCATCTAGACAAACTATATCTTTAGATAATGTGTTTCGAAGGTGTTCGGGGCCAAGTACAATAACTTCGGTTTTGTCTGAGTTTAACATCAGAAAATTGCAAGTCATCCAGGTTTTTATGTCCTTCAGGCATGCTTGAAGTTTAGCTAATTGATTAGTTTCATCTGGCTTGATCGATAAATAT
>VMKM01004279.1:0-19458 GCA_008360985.2 Macquaria ambigua | reverse complement strand
GCAAACAGATGGAGAGGAAGAGGAGGAGAGACGAGCTCAGTGCATCATGGGAAGTCTCCCGGCAGTCTAGGCCTATAGCAGCATAACTATGGGGTGGCTCAGGGGTCACCTGAGTCAGCCCTACTCTAAGCTTTATCAAAGAGGAAAGTCTTAAGCCTACTCTTAAATGTGAGGAGGGTGTCTGCCTCCCGTACACAAACTGGAAGCTGGTTCCACAGGAGAGGAGCTTGATAGCTGAAGGCTCTGGCTCCCATTCTACTTTTAGAGACTCCAGGACCCTTTCCAGATGTTTGATGTGCTCCTCCCAGGTGGTGCTGTAAATGACAATGTCATCAAGATATGCTGCAGCAAAGTCTGACAGATCGCACAGTACCTGATCCATCAGCCACTGCAATGTTGCTGGGGCACTGTGCAGTCCGAAGGGCAGAACTGTGAATTGGAACAAACCCCATGGTGTCCGGAAGGCTGTCAGCTCTCTTAAGGTCATGTTTGACAAGGTTTGTTCTTCCAGGATTTTCATAACGCTCTCAGCTAGAGTTGCTTTTCTTCAGGGAGGTGGCTGAGATCCAGGTCCAGGGAAGCAGCTGCAGGCAAGTACTGCTCCTCCACTTCTTCATCCTCTAGAACCCTCCTAATCAGTAACACCTCCGCTTTCTTTTCAGGTCTCTCCACCCACTCCTTAAGTAGGTTCACGTGCAACACCCTACTTGAGCAAGGTTGGTCCAATTTTCTGCTGGATCTCAAAGGGTCCTTGCCATTTTGCCAGCAGATTACTTTCATCACTGGGGAGGAGTATGAGCACCTTTTGGCCAGGGTTAAAGGACCTCTGCTGGGCTGACCGATCACACCAAGCCTTTTGATGCTGCTGGGTCTCCGCCATGGGGGACTGGGCAAGCTCACTCATCCTTTCCAGTCATTCTCGCATCTGGGCAACATGAGAGATGATGTTAACAGCCTCCCTCCCTGCCTGATCACCCTCCCAAGTCTCTCTCAGTAAAGAGAGTGGGCCCCTTACTTCATGACCACACAACAGTTCAAAAGGAGAGAAACCAGTGGAGGCCTGGGGTACTTCTCTATATGCAAAGAGGAGGCAGGGCAGCCATTGATCCCAGTCCATACCAGTGTCATTCAAGCGTTCGGTGAGGCCGTCTATTTGAGAATGGTATGGAGTTGTCCTCAAGCTCCTGATACCAAGCAGCTGATAAATCTGTTTTAACAAAGTGGACATGAAGTTAGTTCCACGGTCCGTGAGGATCTCACAAGGAAAGCCAACCCTTGAAAAAAACTGCACAAGACAAAAGGCCACCGATTTTGCCTTTATAGACTTCAATGGAAAACATCAAGATATTTTGTGGCAAAGTCTGTTATTACAAGCATGTAACGGTTTCCTGCTTTGCTCCTTTCAACAGGGCCAACAATGTCCATTCCTAACCGCTCAAATGGGGTACCGATGATTGACAAGGGCTGAAGTGGAGCTCTGGAAGGGATATTGGGGGAGGTCTTCTGGCACTGAGGGCAACTTTTGCAGAACAGGGCTACGTCTGCCTGCAAGCCAGGCCAGTGGAAGTGGTTTTTAATGCGAGCAAAGGTCCTGTGCTTTCCAAGATGGCCAGCCCACGGAACAGAGTGCCCCTATGACATGACTAGCTGAGAGGACCCAAGTGCAGGACACGGACACTGAGTAGGATGAATGGTTAGTAGTTTATTGTTCGAGGGAGGGGGAAGTTGGCAGGAAAGGCAGATGGCGGGCCTGACCCGATGGAGGTGAGTGGGAGACAGATGAGGAGGAAGGCGAGGCTGGCTGAGGCGGAAGGCAGGCAGGCGGAGCACACAGGAGAATGGGCAAACCCAGAGGATGACACGAACCTGAGCACAGGGAAACAGGTTTAGGTAGAGGGCAAGAAAACAGTAGTACTGAGTACTGATTATCAAAAAACTGAAGGCCTGGAGCTGTGAACTGGCGATGAGTGGATGGAAAGCCAGGGTAGAAATACTGCAGGCTGATGAGTTGATGGGTGGCAGGTGCGCTGATTGATGCACAGCTTTGCAGGAGGTGAGATGGCAGCCCCGACTTCCTAGTAGACACACAGATACAGCACAACACACAAGAGGGAGGGGAAAAACACTAGAAACATAAGGAAGCCCAATGAGCACGGCAGAGCCGTGACAGCCCCAAGGTCAGCACAGTTTCCCTGGCTGCTCTAGGAATAACCAGCTGTATATCTGATCCCTGCTGACGATACAGGATGCCACCTTTCAAGAAGAAGTCCTCACCGCTGCAGCAGTCTGGGTCAGTTCCTTGTCCCTTCTCCTTAGCTCTCTGCAAAAGAGGTGCTAACTTTGGGTCAGTCTGTTGCATTTCAGTGACATTGTTAGGGATTCAGAAACCCAAGGGCAGTTCTGGCTCAGGGCTAGAAGGTGGTGTTACAACAGTGTGGTGAAATTTCTCTTGCCTTCTCTGTCGCCATGACTTACCAGACTTCCCGAGTGCTGTCTCCAGGTCTGAATCATAGAAAGGCAGGGCACTGAGTGTCTGAGAGGGCTCCTCCAACTTCTTCGCTTGAGCTCTGGTCAGTGCGATGTTACATCTGTGGCTGGAATCCAATAAATCAAACAACACAGGCAGGTTTTGACCAAGCACAGCAGGAAATGGCAGATTATCAACAACACCAATGTTTAGGAGGTAAGTTTGCCCTTGTACCTTCATGTACATGTCAGCTGTTGGATAGAGCTTTTCATCTCCTTGCACACAGCAAATATAGTCTCATTAGTGCTTCTTGTGCCCTCACCACGCGTCTGCGTGCACGGTATAGCAGCGAGTTAAACACTCTCCCAAAAAGTAGCCAAGACAGGAATTTCTTGATGACCATTTAATGGAAGCGGTGTGAAACTGAAACGAAACAAACATGTATAAGTTCCTCACTTAAACACGTACTCAGATCTGTAGACAGCCTTGAATTAGTAAACAAAGTAAATATACATCTCAGAGTAGGCGATCATATAAATAAAGCTTACACAACATGTACGATATAATTCTAGATGAATATATATACAGATTATGCCTTCTCAGGAGTGCAAACGAGAGGATGGAAGCGTATTCGCTCAGATGGCTCTCTCAGCCGTAGGTCTTCAACAAGATGGAGTCTTCAAATGAAACTTTATTCAAAAAAGGGGAACTCATAAACAAAGAACATGCGTGTGTCTGCCACTAGGGGATGCTAAACTGTTGTAACCGTAGGTGACAGAATAATTTGCCCGTGAGAAGGCACATGTGAGTGTGTCGCTATAGGAGAGACAGAACAGTGCTGATAATATGTGGTGGTACAAAATATCTGTGTACAAGGGTCTGGTCACTGAATCAATGAATGCCTTTAGCATCATTAATCACAATTGAAGTCATTTTTGCACATGGGTCAAATTTTATTTTATTTTATCCAGACCTGCAACTCAGGAGAAAGCATTCTTAAGTATTGCTCCAGGATTATGATTTCCCCAATTTCCTTGACTGTTTTACCTTTTGGGTTAATCCACTTCCCACACAAGTCCTTCAACCATGTATACAGCTCCTTTGGGTTCTCATCAGGATTTATGTCAAGGGAGGGCATAAAAAGATGATTCCCCTCTTTCCCCGCTCCCAAGATTGACCAGTGCCACAACGGATGCAGTCCAAACAGAAGTGATTTATTCATAGCACAGGGTATAATAGGCGTCAGGGAGAGCACAGCCAAAATAATAAACAAAACAATCTATGAAAACCCAACTAACTTACCTAATCCAAAGAAACAAAAAAAGAAAATACAGGGATCTTACCTAACTCCCTAACAAAAAAACAGGAGAAAACAATTGTATAAACAGAAATGGCTTCTCTCCCCTACAGTTACCCGGACTGCTCTTTTTAAAAGTATTTACAGAGGCACAGTAGCTAAACACATTAGCACTAAGACGACGATCTAAGTCCAGTACACGCACAGCTCAGCACGGCACGGTCTGGTTGGGGGTCAGGAAAAGAGAAGGAGTGCAGTCGGCTTGGGCGGATGCCATTTTAAAGTCTCCCGTCCAATCCCGTCACCACCTGGAACTGAACATACTAGAAAAACACAGTACAGGGTGAACAACACCACCTTCAGGCAGGGAGGGACAACAGCACCAAAATCACAGTCAATAGAAATACAAATACACATTATGACCCAGGGTCATAACAGTATGCCAACTTCTGGAGGCTCAGGATCTGGTGGTTCAGGCTCAGCTGATAGAGGCTCAGGGACTGGGGAGGTGTGGGCCTGCACTTCCCCTTGTAGGAGCTGGAACTGGTGTGGAAGTGCTCTAAAGCGCTGTTCTTGCCAGGCGTTTTCCTCCTTCTGTCTGGCCTCTCGGGCCTCCTGCTGCCCCACATGGGACCGAAGAAGGAAAACCAGGTCTAATATTGTTGGCTCCTTACCTTGGCCCTCAGTGCTGTCTACCTCTCCAGAGGCTCCATTTTCCTCCTCACCATGACTTTGTATCTCCAGTACAGTAGGACGGTTTTGAATGTCTCCTCGTGTTCCTTTTCCACTTTTTCCACCTCGCTGCATCATGGCTTTGAAATCACAGGGAGATCTTGAAAAAAAACCAGAAAGAAAAAAAAAAACCTGTGCCCTTAACTGGCTGATCCCACCACTGCCACCAAATGTCGTGGACCAAGCAGTCAAGGCACAAGGTAACACAGGTTCAAAGTTCAAGAAATTATTTTCAACAAAAAGACTCAACAAACAAATAACTGAAGAAAGCTAAATTAAGAGTTATAGGGCCCTTGAATGAGGTCAACAAAACATAACTACTGAAAAATACAGCTAACAAAACAAGATGTCAACTCAACTAATAGACCTGCCAGAATGAGACCTGAGGGAAACCTGTATACTGACTGATCAAACCAATAAACAAATGCAGGGGAGGACAACATAAACCATAACTAAAACTTAACACAAAGAAACCCTGATCCCCCCAGGCTGACAGAGATCCTGGTACGGTCCTTGGGTTGGGCCTTGGCATAAAATCAGGCTGCAGCCCCATCTTTTGTTGGACCAGGAAGGAGAGCTCAGCAGCCAGGTAACAGCCATCACAGATGTACATATTCAAAATCTGAAATTATAAATGACAATGTCAACAGAAAAAGGATATGTGAAATTAGAGTGTTTCCAAATGAAGTTTTCTTAGACTTAAGCTTTCCCCTTCAATCAATAGATAAATGCTTGGATGAAAGAAGAAACTGAGACACTATAAATTATAATTTTACTTATCTGGTGGGAGGACTAACATTTTGATTCAAGTGTATAATTATCAGATTCAAAACAGTAACAAGTGTTTCAATCAATGAAGCAAGCATTTCATAACTCTACATCAGTGGTTCAGAGCTAGTCCTATGGACAGTCTTCAGGAATGATGTATCTGGGTGCAAAAGCAAGTTGAGAAACTGCTCAATATTGGTGGAGGTTTGTGCTCTCTAAGTGCCTTCCAATTACATCAGTTTCTGCATATCAGTTAGACCCTCCGGTGCTAGTCACCCATACCTATCACCCATCCATCTAACCCACACAGACAGATAACCACAGAGATGCAGATATCTGGAGTTAAACCACTACAGGATTCACTGTGCTGGATTGAGGAGGAGGAATAGTAGGGGAAACAGGTTGACTCAGGTTGTCATTGACGGTGTCTTCATGATCGTCATACGGGAGTTGAGGTCAACAATGGAAGAAGGAACCAAATACCTGGAGAAAACAGGGTGAAGGTTGCACTGAGAAACAGAGAGAACACTGCTTAAAAGAACCATCGGCCAAATCCATAAACCCTCTAAGAGCAGAGTCATATTTATTTTTAAGGATCCCATCTAGAGCAGATGGGATCCTGGACCATTTAAAATTCACAATAAACACTAGCTCTGACAGTACCACTTGTTTAAAGTGTCTTCATGAGAGTTGGTCTGATGGTAAATTCCATTCCAACATTTCAAAAGGGCATATGCCACTTTTTTTTTTTAAAACTTGCTTGATAAAAAATAGCCTGTTCAGTTAGTTTTCCAGTGGAACCATAAAAAAATATTTCCAAATGACAATGTGTCTCCAAAACTGTTGGAAAAATTTGAAGGTAAAATACTAAAGCTGCGAAACCAAAAATAAATGTCAATATAATGTCACTTACTCAGAATTGTGATGCAGTTGCTGAATGAAGCGTTCTGCAGTGGAGAGAAGCAAAGTTGAAATGCAGGGATTATGATAGGCTGGAGCAAGGACGAATCACATGCAACCAGTGAACACATACTGGTGTATATGTGCACTCACTTAGATGTACACGTACACAGATACATAATGTGTCTAAACATGCCAATATGTAAAGCATAAGCGCTCATACATAGATACACCATAACTATATTTGTCAGCAACATCGACTTCGACAACATCGAAGTGTTGTTAGTGAATCAGCTCAGCCCAGCTGGTGTCTCGTGAGGCAGGAGACCCCAAGCTAACGTACAAGATCACAAGATACGTGCTAGCATTTGCTGTGTACAGTTGAGTTAACGTTAGCGGCAGCGATTTTTAAAGAGCTACTTTAGCGTGCAAAATAAGCATTTAGGTTTTATCCTCCACACAGCCAAATAATTATCATCAAACATGACTTATTACAACATGAGATTAAGTATAGCAAAGCTCACCTTCACATATTTGGAAAATGAATCCATAATCAGGCTAACAGTGTTCGGTTGTATAAGTTTCCACTTTCCAAACGGAAAGAAGTAGTTTAACACGTGACAAAGCTATCACAATAGAAGTCCTCTAAGGTCTGTTTTTAAAAAATATATCAATCAACCTTACTGTTATGTAACACACTTGGGTTCATGGTGTATTGAATGAAAATCTATTAATGTTATTAGTTGATAAAACTGTCATGCAAAACAATTCACCTCTCATGAATGTAAGTTATGTATTAAAAACAAATATGCAGAAGTTTATTTGAAGCAAAATAAATAAATAAATAAATTATAATAAAATAATAATAGAAATCTTTTTTGTACACAAAAGCAGGGGGTGAAATACATTTGTTACCTTGTTAAGATAAATGTCACACAACTCAGAAAAAAAAAAACCCAATATACACACACATGGACAAAATTGTTGGTACCCTTCCGTTAAAGAAAGAAAAACCCACAATGGTCACTGAAATAACTTGAAACTGACAAAAGTAATAATAAATAAAAATTTACTGAAAATTAACTAATGAAAATCAGACATTGCTTTTGAATTGTGGTTCAACAGAATCATTTTAAAAAACAAACTAATCAAACTGACCTGGACAAAAATGATGGTACCCTTAACTTAATATTTTGTTGCACAACCTTTTGAGGCAATCACTGCAATCAAGCGATTTCTGTAACTCTCAATGAGACTTGTGCACTTGTCGACAGGTATTTTGGCCCACTCCTGGTGAGCAAACTGCTCCAGCTGTCTCAGGTTTGAAGGATGTCTTCTCCAGACTGCATGTTTTAGCTCCTTCCACAGATGTTCAATAGGATTTAGATCAGGGCTCATAGAAGGCCACTTCAGAATATGTTTTGTTCTTAGCCATTCTTGGGTGTCTTCAGCTGTGTGTTTTGGGTCATTATCCTGTTGGAGGACCCATGACCTGCGATTGAGACCAAGCTTTCTGACACTGGGCAGCACATTTCGCTCCAGAATGCCTTGATAGTCTTGAGATTTCATTGTACCCTGCACAGATTCAAGACACCCTGTGCCAGATGCAGCAAAGCAGCCCCAGAACATAACCGAGCCTCATCCATGTTTCACAGTAGGTACAGTGTTCTTTTCTTTGTATGCTTAATTTTTGCGTCTGTGAACATAGAGCTGATGTGACTTGCCAAAAAGCTCAGGTTTTGTCTCATCTGTCCAAAGGACATTCTCCCAGAAGCTTTGTGGCTTGTCAATATGTATTTTGACGAATTCCAGTCTTGCTTTTTTATGATTTGCTTTCAACAGTGGTGTCCTCCTCAGTCGTCTTCCATTAAGTCCACTTTGGCTCAAACAGCGATGGATGGTGCGATCTGACACTGATGTACCTTGACCTTGGAGTTCACCTCTAATCTCTTTGGAAGTTGTTCTGGGCTCTTTGGTTACCATTCGTATTATCCGTCTCTTCAATTTGTCATCAATTTTCCTCTTGCGGCCACATCCAGGGAGGTTGGCTACAGTCCGGTGGACCTTAAACTTCTGAATAATATGTGCAATTGTAGTCACAGGAACATCAAGCTGCTTGGAGATGGTCTTATAGCCTTTACCTTTAACATGCTTGTCTATAATTTTCTTTCTAATCTCCTGAGACAACTCTCTCCTTAGCTTTCTGTGGTCCATGTTCAGTGTGGTACACACCATGATACCAAACAGCACAGTGACTACTTTTCACCCTTTAAACAGGCAGACTGACTGATTACAAGTTTGAAGACACCTGTGATGCTAATTACAGGACACACCTTAGTTTAACATGTCCCTATGGTCAAATTATTTTCAATCTTTTCTAGGGGTACCATCATTTTTGTCCAGGCCAGTTTGATTAGTTTGTTTTTTAAAATGATTCTGTTGAACCACAATTCAAAAGCAATGTCTGATTTTCATTAGTTAATTTTCAGTAAATTTTTATTTATTATTACTTTTGTCAGTTTCTGTCATGATCAGTTCTGTTAGTCTGTTGGACGCTCTGATAGCTCTGGCCTCAAAGATTGATAAGAGACAGAAGATTCAGCCGACCCTACACTGATTCCTCTCTGAGGTCGGCAGAGGGCGTCCCAGAACGACATACCGCCTCCACAGTATCCGATGAGCGTCATTCCAGCATTTCTGAGGAGCCGATACAGATCAGCCGTACCCGTCTTACTCCAGAGGAGCGGCAGCGGCGCATGGACGAAGGACGCTGCATTTATTGTGCTCAATCTGGACACTTCCTGGCCAACTGCCCCGTGAGAGGTAGCTGAACGGAGAAGAGGCTAAGCATGCTGGTGAGTTCCTCTGCTGTGCAACCTAACCATGTTCGTCAGCTTACTACCGTTAAACTCACTTCTGCTTTCTCCTCCCTCAGTCATCCAGCTCTCGTTGATTCTGGGGCTGATGCTAACTTAATGGACTACAGTTTAGCTAAACAACTCCAACTACCTTCCCAGCCTTTAGATCAGGATGGGCGGTTGTTATGCCAGGTCAGCCACTGCACCACTCCACTCACCCTGTCCTTTGCTGATTCCCATTCAGAGACAATCAGTTTCCACTTATACCATGGCCCCTTGCACCCTCTCATTCTGGGGTACCCCTGGTTACTGAAGCACAATCCTCATATGAACTGGTCCACGGGTGGGATCATAGCCTGGGGTCCACACTGCCGATCCCACTGTTTCCCCACTCAAGTCACTGAGTCAGCCATGGATCCACCCTCTACCTCTCCACCTGTGTCACCCATAGAGTTGGAAATTGAGTTTCCTGACATCTCCAAAGTCCCTGAGTGTTACTTAGATCTGAAGGAGGTCTTCAGTAAGGCCAAGGCCACCTCTCTTCCCCCTCACCGGCCATACGACTGCGGCATAGACTTGTTGTCTGGCACAACACCCCCCAAAGGCCGCCTCTACTCCCTCTCGGCTCCTGAGACTAAGGCCATGAAGGATTACATTGATTCCGCCTTGGCAGCAGGCCTCATCCGACCTTCCTCTTCCCCAGCAGGGGCCGGGTTCTTTTTTGTGGGGAAGAAGGACAAGACGCTCCGCCCCTGCATCGACTACCAGGGTT
This sequence comes from Macquaria ambigua, assembly GCA_008360985.2. Lineage (NCBI taxonomy): Eukaryota > Metazoa > Chordata > Actinopteri > Centrarchiformes > Percichthyidae > Macquaria > Macquaria ambigua. Next base: position 9,664 of record VMKM01004279.1, on the reverse strand, counting down.
TGAATGACATTACCATAAAGAACAGGTACCCCCTCCCTTTAATATCTTCTGGTTTTGAACTGTTACAGGGTGCTAAGATCTTTACCAAATTAGATCTTCGGAACGCTTACCATCTGGTCAGGATTAGGGAGGGGGATGAATGGAAAACAGCATTCAACACTCCTAGTGGTCACTACGAATACTTGGTCATGCCTTTTGGTCTCACTAATGCAGTTTTTCAGGCCCTAGTGAATGATGTCCTTCGTGATCTGCTCAACGTCTGTGTCTTTGTGTATTTGGATGACATTCTCATCTTTTCACCAGATGAGAGAACTCACATCCAGCATGTCCGACAGGTGTTGCAGCACCTCTTAGCCAACCAGCTATTTGTGAAGGCGGAGAAATGTGAGTTTCATGTCTCCTCAGTGTCTTTCTTAAGTCTCATTGTGGCCGAGGGGGAGGCGAAGATGGACCCAGAGAAGGTCGGTGCAGTCATGAACTGGCCGACTCCCAACTCCCGCAAGGAGGTGCAGCGGTTCCTGGGCTTCGCCAATTTTTATCGACGCTTCATTAGAAACTTCAGTTCCATAGCCCTCACCTCCTCCAAGACTCTCTTCTCCTGGGGTCCGGCAGCAGAATCTGCTTTTCAACGATTAAAGAAAAGTTTCATCACCGCTCCAGTGCTCCTGCTGCCGGACTCCTCTCTTCAGTTCATCGTGGAGGGGGACGCCTCTGACCTGGGCATAGGGGCAGTTATATCCCAAAGGTCAGTGAAAGATAATAAGATTCACCCCTGTGCCTTTCTCTCTAAGAAGCTGTCTCCTGCAGAAAGGAATTATGACGTGGGTGACCGGGAGCTGCTCGCCATCAAGGTAGCCCTGGAGGAGTGGAGACATTGGCTGGAGGGAGTTGAGCAGCCGTTTCTGGTGTGGACAGATCACAAGAATCTGGAGTACATCTGGTCAGCCAAGAGACTGAACCCCAGACAAGCTAGGTGGGCTCTTTTCTTTACACGTTTCAACTTCACCCTGTCTTATCGTCCCGGGTCCAAGAACATAAAGCCTGATGCATTGTCAAGATTGTTTTCCCCAGACTCCGAGCCCAAGTCCAATACTCCCATTCTTCCTGCCTCTTGTTTCATGGGAACCATCACCTGGGAGGTGGAGGAGCGGGTGAAAAGAGCTAACCAGGAGGGTCCGGTTCCAGCGGAGCTCCCTCCCAACCGTCTCTACGTTCCGCCCAAGCTCCGGTCCCAGGTGATTCACTGGGCACACTCCTCCTCCTTATCGTGTCATCCGGGGGTCAGCAGAACCAGCTTTGTCATCCGACAGCGGTTCTGGTGGCCAGACTTAAGGCAGGAGGTATCGGAGTATGTTGCTGCCTGCTCTGTCTGCTCCAGGAGCAAGCCCTCACGGAGGCCCCCCTTTGGACTGTTGCGGCCGGTTCCGGTGCCCTTGCGTCCCTGGTCGGACATTTCTCTGGACTTTGTCACGAGGTTGCCACCCTCACAAGGTAACACAACTATCCTCTCTGTGATTGATAGATTCTCGAAAATGGCTCATTTTATTCCTCTGCCCAAACTTCCCTCTGCCAAGGAAACGGCCCGCCAGTCCCTGCTTCGGTCATCCGAGGCCTACAAGAAAGCTGCAGACCGACGCCGGGTTCCGGCTCCAACTTACCAGTGTGGCCAAAGGGTGTGGCTGTCCACTCAGGATCTTCCTCTCCGGGTCGAGTCCCGTAAGTTGGCTCCCAAATTTGTTGATCCATTCCCTGTGTCAAAAGTCATTAATCCTGCTGCTGTGAGGCTCAGACTCCCCAGGTCCATGAGAGTCCATCCCACTTTCCACGTCAGCCACCTCAAGCCCGTCAAGGAGAGTCCACTGGTCCCAGCCTCCAGGCCCCCGCCTCCCCCCCGGTTCATCAATGGTGGCCCGGTCTACTCAGTGAGGAAGCTCCTGGCAGCACGCCGCCGGGGCCGGGGGTTCCAGTACCTGGTGGATTGGGAGGGTTATGGACCTGAGGAGAGGTCCTGGGTTCCGGCGAGGCACGTCATGGATCTGGACCTCATCACGGACTACCACAGGCAACATCCTGAGGATCCTGGGCCGTCGGGTGCCGGCCTTTGAGGGGGGGGTACTGTCATGATCAGTTCTGTTAGTCTGTGTCTTGTGTTACTTCCTGTTTTATTTTGGTAGTGTTCTGTCTTATCCTCTTGTTCCTGTCAAGTTTCCCACCAGTCCTAATCAGCCTTATGTGTTTCACCTGTGTCTCATTGTCTACTTACCTGGCCCTATATATACACCCAGTGTTTCTCCCCTTCCCTTTGCCAGATAATCTTCGCCCCTTGTGTGTCGTTATCCAGCGTTACTTGTGCTTCCCCGTGTTACTTGTGTATGACCAGTTTTTGCTACTACGACTTGTTTTGCCTTACCCTTTGGACACCTTCGCTCTGTGTACTTGTACTTTGCTTTTGGGACAGTAAAAGCTCTGTTTACGCGAGTCTGCTCTGTGGGTCCAATCTCTCTGTGTGCCTGATAGTTTCAAGTTATTTCAGTGACCATTGTAGGTTTTTCCTTCTTTAACGGAAGGGTACCAACAATTTTGTCCACATGTGTATCTAAGAAAATGACTCAACAGTAACTAAATGTGCACGGAATCAAGGAGAGAAAACCTTTTCATGGTACTGTATTGTGTCCAGAATCAGTGCAACATGCAAATGTATAAAGTGTATTCAAGTGGAATGTTTTAAATATATACAAACACTAAGTTTGTAAAAATAGTGTTGCAATAAAAAAATAAAATAGAAATGGCATGTGTTATCGGTTACAATTTCAGTCACAATTTGTATAAAAGTTACTGTGCAGTACACCAAAAACATGAGTCATTAATTACAATTAATTTTAAAATGTTGACTTTCAGGAATATTTTGAGCGTTGTGCAAGATGTCATCAAGAAAGACAAGTCTACAACCACTTATCATCATAATGATTGTTACTTAGACTGTAACTCAATGCTTACATTTTAATATTTATTACTTTTTTTGTAGAGATACCAACACAATGCCCTTTCGATATAGAAGATATAGAATCCCACACCCCTGAAAAATCAGTTGGAGAAATTTCCGGTGGCACTTGTGGTTGCTGAGATGAACTTAAGCAAACCAAACACCACATTTTGAGGACAGACAATAAATGGTATCAGAAACAGAAACTGACGACAATGAGGAAGTGGTTGGGCCAACACTGAGAAGAGTTATTAGAGTGGGCCTCTACCTTTTGCGTAATGCATAACGCACTGGATGCTCTGCCATGAGGACCTCCCCTCCACTGCCAGAACCCTCTTTGACACATGCAGAAAATTCAAGGTCAAAACAGTGGGAGGTGTGGAGACCATAACATACAATGTGGCTGACCAACTCTCTCTGCACCTTAATAAATATCCCCCGGAATCAACAACCTACCTATCAAAGACCTACAATCAATGAATATTACCCTTATCCCCCTTCAGGTCTTGAAACAAATCCCTCTGGCCAATTCTGTGTTCCATCAATTTGACACCAAAGTGCATTTTCCCCCTCTGCCTCTCCATTGCCTCTTCCAAACCAAAGGATACCAGTTTCATCAGTGAGATAGTGAGGGAATTATCCAAAGTGATGCAGGATGGTCTGGAGTGGGCAGGCAGATCTCTTAAGGTTAAACTGAGGTGCATAACTTGTGATACTCCAGGTAAGGCGATGGTGAGGTGTGTGAAGCTGTACTCTGGGTACTACATTTGTGATAAATGTGATTAAAAGGGGATCTGGGCTGGGCAATTGCTTTACCCTGAAGTGGACAACCTCACCTTCAGAACTGACCAGTCATTCAGGGAGTGCTGGCAGCCAGAGCATCACCAGGCAGAAAAATCCTTTCCCTTCTGCAACCTGCCCATAGATATGGTGAGGTCATTTCCAGCTGACTACATGCATCAATGCTGCCCTGGGGTGATGAGGAAGTTGCTGCTTCTGTGGACAAGGGGCAGGATAGGAACTCGGATGTCAAGAGGCCAAATGACTAGTGGCACTGGAGGCACTGAAAACCGTAATTCCTGACTGTTTTGCCAGAAAGCCAAGGGGACTGGAGGACCTTGACCGCTGGAAAGCAACAGAATTCTACCAGTTTGCTCTCTACACTGGGAGGATCGTGTTGAAAGGTATGCTTCAAGGAGACCTTTTTGAGCATTTCATGGCCTTCAGCACAGCTATGTGCATTTTAGTGTCACCACAACTGGCTGTGACGCAGTTCATATGCACATGATCTCCTGAGGTACTTCGTTGAACAAGGAGGGATTTTGTATGGCCAAAGGTTTCTTGTCTACAATGTACACTCATTGTTGCATTTTGCAGCTGATGTCAACAACTTTGGGTTCCTTGACAACTTCAGTGCCTTCCCGTTTGAAAACAAGCTGCATCAAATCAAGGGAATGGTGCGATCAGAGAAATATCCACTAATACAAGTTGCCAACCGCCTGGAGGAAACCACAAAAGTAAAAATAAAAAATGAGACGCAGAGGTCAGCAATCAAGGGAAGGAACAAAGTCTTCATGCTCAGTGGTGAGGAATGCTGTGAGTGGTGAAAATGAGAGGACTGTCGTGTGTGAGTTTACACCAACCTGCAGCCATATATGATGACACCCTGTGACTCCTGTGTTTATGGAACTTTCCGTACCAACATCAGAACTTTGACAATGCAGCTTGTTGATGAGAGCATCCTTGAGAGGAGGACGTTCATAGTTAAGGAAGCTCTTGGATCTAGGGTTGTAGTTACCATCCTTCACACCTTGTTAATTTTGACAGCTTGACTCTGACCTGCCTATCAGTGCTCCTACCAGTCCAGGTCTCAGTCTCAGCCCTCCCTCAGCCTCACTCCTCATGCCAGTCCAGGTCTCACCCTCAGCACTCATACCAGTCCAGGTCTCACCCTCAGCCCTCCCTCAGCCTCAATCCTCATGCCAGTCCAGGTCTTTGTCCCAGTCCTCCTGCCAGTCTAGGCCTCAGTCCACCTGCAAGCCCTGGCCTCAATCTTGGCCCTCTTGTCTGCCAGACCAATTTCTTTGCTATCCTGTATCTCAGCTGCCATCTGCTAAGTTCTCTTCTGCCACAATCACTGACACATTCAATGGCTGCTGCTGTCTCCATTCTTTTAGGTCAACAGAACTGATTTGAGACCTTGCACCCTTTTAATCACTTATCCCCTTTGTTCTGATTTTATTCCTCCTGATCAAATTGAGATGCCACTTGAGCTCCAACTGTGACTTTTGAACCATTAACTTCTACTACTTCTGCATTCACACCAACAGGGAAATGGGATTGTTATTATTATTTTTTTTTTTTTATTCAGGCCACAAAGCAGTATGGTGTACTGCACTTCATCACAGAAAATGTTTCCGGGGGTGCTGTTGTTCCCTGTAACCACATTGATGAGTGTGCAATAACAACACAATAAAATATGTGAAAGACAAAGGATACTGTTGAAAGGCACTGCAAAATATGTGATCATGGACTGCACATTTCACATTTGAGTTGACACACAAATTAAGATTCCTTCCACTCTTCTAAAGGCAAGCTACACAGTGACTGAATCAAACATGAGGCAAAAACAAGACAATAAAGTGACCTCCCAACTGCAGCACACACAATTTCCACGTGATGTCCATGGCTATGAGATGGTGGTGATGATGATTTGTGGTTTTCCATTGTATTGTCAGAACAATTCAATGGAGAACCACAAATCATCATCACCACCACGCCTGTGGTGTAACCTGGAGCGAGAGCAGGAAAATAACTTTTGCTTTTAGAACTTCTGATTTGTTTTGAATTACTTATTTTGTTTGCATTGTTGATAACATTTAATCATGCATCATTGTTGGTTCTGTAGCTGACGGAGGCCAAAAAAAAAAACAAGGAACTAAGGCCATAAACACCTGAATGTAAGTAATCTTATGTGACTGTGACTGCTAAGTAACATAGTTCCCCAAAACAAATGTGGCCTTCTCAACAATCAATCATAGTACAGTTAATAAAAAGGACTTCATCTCAGTTCGTTAGTTTGATCAGTAAAGCATCTAATGGTGACAGATGATAGTCGTGGATTTTTTGTCTTGCTTTGCAGTTGATTTGCATTATCAAACATCAGAAGGTAACTAAAAAATTCCCATGAAAACAAACCAAAGGTCAATTTTTTTATATGCATCTAATGTGATTTCATTGTTTCCTGTTGGCACAGATGAAATTGTAGCCCATCCCCCCCAAAAAAGGTCTTCAAGACCTTTGCTCTTACCAAGGGCTCCACAATGTGAGTATAGCTAAATACAGATTGGAGAAAGTATATTTGCCTATTATAAAAAATCTATTTTATTTTTTTATTTTTTTCACTGTCTTTGTTTTGCAGTTGCTCCATCAAATACTGGCACCCTGGACTTGCAAAGTAACAGCAGCATTACATCAATATTTAAAAAATGCACTCTATAGGTGGTTGGCCATGTCACTTTTTTATGCTTTACAGCTGTTCCAACAGCATCAAACAGCATGCACTAAGGCACAAGCAGTCCCATAAACGCTCCTCAAACTCTGGTATGAAATTTTAAGACTAATTACTGTACTTTTCAATTTATATTAACTACGATTCCTTCTGTAAATATATTAGTAATCACTAACAGGCAGCAGTGTTGAGGAAAGCCAACAGATAAGAGAAGGTAAATTTACAGCAGTTTATTGCAGAATACCCCCACCCCCACAGGGACCCTGTATACACACTTAACAGAGTTAGTTTCATTTAATTATTAATGTGTGAATGAATAGTTGTTTGTATACAGCTTCAAGGGGAGAAAGGGAAAGAGGCCATTTGATAAGCTGTCAATAATAAGTATTGTCAAGTAATTTTCACATAAACATATCAGTGTCTGTGCTTGTATGACAAAGGCTATGGTACCATTAAATAGTTTTCACTTGGTCTAATTCACAATTTTTCAGAGGCTCCACTAGTGTCATTCCATGTCAAATCAGATGCTACCATCTCTGTTCTGAAATGGTTCCTATGGTCATCTGAGGCCATTTAACCTTTTACTTGGTACATTCCAACAACCAGGTTGCCTTTTCCTCAATTTGTCTAAATTCAACAATAACACTTAATTTGTCTTGGTGCTGCTGAAGATACTGACAGCCTAAAGACCAAGCCCCTTCAGTAGGAACTGAAGCATAGTAGTCAAAATGGGTACCATCACATTAGACTTATCTTAATCATTAGAAAGTAGCTGGGTACAAATCTCATGTTGGATGCTATATTTCAGTGTATTAATCTTATAAGATTACATTGTCCAGTTTGAAAGCAGTCAAGTAGTATAATTTGTTACTCCTTAAATTATGTTTTTACAAAATACTTTACAAAATAATGATAAATGGGTTAAGGGGAATCTAACCTTCACCATTTTCAATTATAAAAATCCTTTCAACAATCTCAGAGTGGGTGTCAAAATTCACTTTTCTGTGTGATCTGACTTGTAACTTGCAATTACTTAGAAAACACTACTTATAATATGCCTACATATGTCTAATCTACAACTCAGTATACTATCTTACAGGTGCATGCCACAAGGCATATCCAAAGACAAAAAGCCAGTGCGTGGAGGAGTTTATTGCAGTCATACTGAAGCATGCCCCACAACGTGGGACAGCACGTGGGCAGGTAAATCACCCTTTTCAAGCACACCCTACAGATGGGTGACAAATGAAAGGAAAAACCTTAATAAATGAGTGAAGAAACAACGAGTGCAGATGCTTCCATACAGGTGTACGGCTGGAAGCTCATGGTGTCCATATAGTGTTTTTCTTTGGCAGAAAAGCGCTGGCAGGGCACTGGGGAGCACTGGGATGTAGCTGTGCCTGGGTTTTGTTTCTATGACAACAATATCTTAACGCTACGTTAACAGAGGGTTGACTACACAGCTAACAACAAGCTTACAACGTGTAGGGTGATAAAAGCGCAACACTCACCAGCAACATTCAGTGTCTGGCTGATCTGTTCCCACAAATGGGCTTTATTGATATGTCTCTGTCTGACATATCATAAAGCTCAGGACAGACAGACATGGCCAGAACAAGCTTCTCCTCCATTTTCTTGGTTACCAGGATGACAAGCCCCATCTAATATATGATTGGTTGCCTAAAAAGGATCGCCAGCGACAACACCTGCGCCGTTCTGAAAAGTTCAGAGATTTTCAACTAGAAGCGCTCGGAGCGGCCACACAAAAAAGGCAGAGCTGCTCTCTCATCATTGGGAACAATTGAAAAAAGACACTGTATGGACACAGGCCCTTAGGCTCCAGGGCCTTCTGCCAGAAAGGCTTTAGGCAGTCAGGTGATGTAGTATAAATAGCGACATAGTCCTTGTAGGGAGAAAGTTGTAGCGGATGAATGGGTTAAACATAGGACTATCACCCAGGAGTCTGGGGTTTGTGTCCTGGGTAAAACCAATAGTCAATTTTGACTTACTTTTAGATTTAGTTGACTTTCAGTCGCAGTTTGGTTAGGTTTAGGCACCAAAACTACTTGGTTAGTTTTAGGAAAAGAACATGGTTTGGGTTAAAATAGACCCTTTCACAAAGGCTTCACCCTGATAACCAAGAAAATGGAGGAGAAGCTTGTTCTGGCCATGTCTGTCTTTCCTGAGCGATATGTCAGACAAAAACTATCATAACAGAGACAGAAAAGTCCATTTGTGGGAGCAGATCGGCCGGACACTATGTTGGCGTTAACGCTACTTATACCATGATCTAGGTGAATAATTGACTCTGATTGGCTGCAGGGTGTCCATTAATTCTTGACAATGGACACCTACTAAGTAGTTCCAGTTGTAAGGGCAATATTTCTCTTTTCCTTTATTACTAGATATGTTTAGATCTCTTTTCCTTTCTTACTAGATATGTTTAGTGTAATTAAATTTCTCTCTTTATGTCTCATAGATATGTTTAGTATGATAACTTGTTTTTCCTGTTAATCAGTCTTAATTCTACATACTTAGATCATTTCTGTCTCGGGTCATCTCTGTCGTAAGGTACATTGGTATCTTGGTTGGGTGTTGTGGCTGGAGGACAGATTGTTTGTAATCAGGGGAAAAGACAGCTGCAGTCTGGGGAACAGTCTGCCCTGGGTTTCCAGCCTTGGGCAGGGAAACTTAGCTGGAGACAGACTATCTTTGTTAGAGGTGATTCTGTACTCTGATACTCTAATTGTGAATTTTTCCATTTGTACCACCCGGGAGCCTTCTTTCAGTGTCATGCTCCACTTTTGAGCCCTTTTGCACATTTTGGACAAAATTGTGAATTTTTCCATTCCATTCACCCGGGAGCCTTCTTTCAGTGTCATGCTCCACTTTTAAGCCCTTTTCCACATTTTGAACAAAATGTGAATTTTTCCATTTCCCTCACCCGGGAGCCTTCTTTCAGTGTCACGCTCCACTTTTAAGCATTTCTGCACAATTTGAACAAAATTGTGAATTTTTCCTTTTCTGTCACCTGGGAGTCTGCTTTAAGTATCACGCTCCACTTTTAGACCTTTTCCACACTTTGAACAAAATTTTTCCTTTTCCCTCACCCGGGAGCCTTCTTTCAGTGTCATGCTCCACTTTTAAGCCCTTTTCCACATTTTGAACAA
>VMKM01004278.1:0-19478 GCA_008360985.2 Macquaria ambigua | reverse complement strand
AGAGAGAGAGAGAGAGACAGAGAGAGAGGGTGTAGAGGGAATTGCTGGCATAGTCAAGTGTTTCCACTGGAAAATGTGAGGCGAAGAGGAGGGACGGACGGATGGAAGAGCTATAGAATGAGAGGGTGGGTGGGGGTGGGGGGATTTGGGTGGCCAACAGCCAGGCGGATGTTTACGAGGGGAAATCCATCTTACAGCCCATTTTCTACCGTTAAAAATTCATTCGCGGCCCGGGTCCATAGCAGGCACATTCACACTCTTTAACAGTACAATCCAGGAACGGGAAATATACAAGCAGTGAGAGCTGCAAGCCTGCAACAACAACAACCACCGCCTTTTAAAATGGAAAACTTTGGAGATTTGAAAATGAGTTTTGGATGACAGTTGATTTGATTCATGTAAATTCACTTTAACTCTGCAACTCACAGCATCAGCCACACTTTATCCCAACAACAAAACTAGAACATTCCTTTAAAACCATCTCAGGGCTCCAATTAAAAGGGTCAGTTCACCCCAACTACAAAAAACATCTTCCCACTTTCCTCAACTGCTATTTAGTCATGCAGATAGTTATTTATTTATTTTAGGGTTTTAGATTTACACAGCATAGAAAATACAATTACATATATCTAATTGGATCACATAGACTGTCACTCTAGAGGTACGTGAAGAAAATATTCCCCTTTAACAGCAACAGGAACTTCCATGTTGAATAGAATCCAAACAGTGTTAATAATCATATGGGGGTAATATCGACCTTTCACCTTATTCTTCAATAAAGAAAATCTGCCATGCAGTTATTATATATTACCTACATTGTGAAGCATAATTTAATTATGCTTTAATGGCTCCTCGACCATAAAACCTACAGTGCACGTCCAAACCTGCACACTTCCAGTTTAACTCCAAAATAAAAGCATAACAGTGGAACTCGTGTTTGTATTAAAGCTGAATGGAAATGCAGATTCCCTGAGATGGAATACGTTCCAGGAAAAATACACCCCTTCTATTAACAGACCCTCTTGTAGGATGGTGCAATGTCAGACATCCACAGGAGGAAGACATTATGGGCTGCGGGACTTTAACAAAAAAAATAGCCATTTAAATGTTTGCGACTAAATGTTTGCTAAAGGAGCAAACTTTGCTCAAGATCACGGGGGGGGGGCTTAGATGTGCGTGCATTAATTCACACGCGTGCGCACACACACACACACACACAGAACCACAAATACACCCCTATTATACAGTCATTAAAGTATAATGATGGAGAGGGCTCTTAGCTATAAAACCTGTCCTAAAGTACGCTCTCTCACTCACTCACACACACACACACACACACACACACACACACACACACACAGTGGTAAGCCAAAGCCTGCAGCAAAACTCATAAAGCTCTACCCCATTCTCTTTCTATGTCTCTCTCCCTCTCCTCTCTCTTTTGCTTGCAGTTTACAACAATGAAAGGCTCAGGAGCCAACAGAAGCCGGCCATTGTTTGATTCCAGCTGTGTGGGTGAGAAACAGAGAGAGAAGAGAAAGGTGTGTGTGTGTGTGTGTATGTGTGTGTGTGTGAGGGCAGAGACACTAAGTCAGCTGCTCATGCTGACCACGCAGGAGCAAAAGAGAAATCCTGAGTGTGAATGTGTGAAGACAAAAGACGGGGAGGCTGTGCATGTGTGGGAGGAGGACAATGATTGTAGAGGAGTGTGTGTGTGTGTGTTTTGTTATGACAAGGACAACTGGAAGGCAAGTGAGGAGACGAGCACACAGCTTGCCGCCTCTGCAGCAGTCGTCCAAGGAGAAGTTTTGGCTTCGCAAAACACAACGCTACCTCACTGCCTACTGTGCTACGCCGGACACCGGGAGTAAGAAAAATAAAGCAGAGTGTAAACAAAGTCCTGGGGAGACAGATGTGTGCGAGTGTGTGTGAACGAGAGAGAGTGTGTGAAATAGAGAGAGAGAGAGAGAGAGAGGGAGGGGGGAGAAGAGAAAGTGAGGTAGAAGGGCACAGAGATACTGAAAGAATGAGGTGAAAGACACACACTGTATATACTATATATACATAAGTGCATGCAGGTGTATATGGCGGAGAGGATCCCCTCCTGCGCAAGTGTGTGTGTGTGTGTGTGTGTGTGTGTGTGTGTGTGTGTGTTATCTGCAGACTCTCAGCTTCAGCTCTGACTAATGCTGCAGCCCCACCAGAATTACTCACTATCATCAGCACACACACCAAATATCCTCACCAGTAGGAAATGTTCTACTATTTTTTTACTCTTACTAAGAGCATGTACACACACACACACACACACACACACACACACACACACCTACACGCCCACACATTTGTATTTCTTTGGAGCGCCGGTGTGCCCACACAAACACAATTTCATTTCCAAAGAAAAGAGGCTGGTGCAAATTTCTGTAAGTCATGCGTCTGTTAAAACAAATCGGTTTGTTCTCTGAATTCATCTCCACTGTTTTGGCAAACAAACCAAAACCTCCAACAAACACGAAGAAGTGACAGTTCTCCTCATCTTCATCAATCTGTTTTTCTCTGATTTTTTTGTTTTGCTAATTATCTTATTCTTTATTCTTTATGTTTCGCAACAGAACCGATTTCACACACTGTTCTCTGTCTATGTTGCAAAGCAGTGCTGCAAATAACAATTATTTTCATTATTGATTTTCTCAATTAATTGTTTGATCTGTAGAATTGTGAAAAATGCCCACCCCCGTTTCCTAAAGTCAAGATAATCTAGGAAATGACATCACAATAAGCAAAAATACCAATGTAGGTACTGGGGAAATATTTCTATTGCAGAGTTCAAAATTGCTTATCAAAACGGTTACTGATTAAGTAGAATTACAATCCTTTACATTTTACTGTAACTACAGAGTAAATGTACATACACTTGAGCACCTTTCTGTTTTGCAGGACACAGTTTTTTTTTTTAAAGACAGGACCTCATGCAAGAAATAAGAGCAAACTGCACACTCAGCTTTAAATGTCGTACAGTTCAGTAGGAGAAATGGAGTTAGACGCACAAGAAAGTGTTGTGAGAAGCAGGAAGAACAGAAAAATATATTCAAGAGTGCGCTGAAGAAGGAGCTGCGGGCCAAACCAGAACACTGTTAAATCCATTGTGACACAACTACACTGGAGCAAGAAATTAGACAATTAAGCACACTTCATCCAAAGTTAAGTTCCCATCATTTCTTCTGAGATGCGAATAAAAAGAAGTCAAGTACGATTCAATTTCTTCCTCCTTACAATAAGATGTTTGACAGACTGTCTTCCTCGCTGTGACCCGACAGGCCGAGTGCATCCTTAAAGAATCATTCCTCCTCCTCATGAACAACTCCGCCGAGCCCTCGCTTGTCCCTAGGTCAGCAATTATCCCTTTTTTTTCTTTGATGCCGTGTGAATAAAACATTAGCTATCTTTATCCGGCTAACGAGCTACAGTGCCGACACAAACCATTAAATCTTAAACACACTGCTCAGGGATAATGAGAGACATGATATAGAAGGAGGAGGAGGAGGAGATGCAGGGCGCTGCTGCCTGAAGAGGAGACGCAGGCTGGTCACTCGAAACAAAATCAATGCAGTTTGAGATGATAACATGTGGAGAGTTTCATTCCACATTGAGACTTAAAGGCTTTGAAGCACACGGCTCTTGAGAACAACGATACTGTACAAAAGGGTTGGATGCTGTATTGAACACGGCTCTGCAGGTTGGCATTTGGACATAATTATTTCCTGTGTTGGTTAAAGGAGGGGAAAAAAATCGATTCTTAGATGCATCGTGATTCTTTTTTGAACGATTATGTCTTGATGCAGAAGTCAAACGTACGTCGTGTTTATGTTCTAAGCTAGGCTACTTGGGCTACTTCTTGAGTTTTGGTGAGTATGGCTGAGCATGAGCAACCGGAGATGGATAAACGGATTTTGGTTTGGCGAGTAAACCTCGGAAGGCTATCCGCCACGCTGGCGGGTAAGTGTTTGTACCAAAATAGTCTTGTGTTGCAACCAGAGTCCGCCAGCATATTTTCTCTGCTAGCTTTGTACTAACTACTGCAGCGTACAACAACGGAGGAAGTTGTTCTTCTTCCACTACTTGGTGGCAGAAGGTGTACAACACATCCACAAACAATACTGCATGAAATACTCAATTATGAACACTGGATCCTGGAAAACATGTCAGATCAGTACATCTTGGAACATAAATGCTCTGGAATATAAACTGCCTTAATAGGCCGATCTATAATCACAGTGTCCAGCATCTAAATATAATCTGCTACTGTAACCTTCACACACCAAATATGGCTTGGCTCACTAAGCCTGGGAAGCCAATGAAACTCCAGGTTTTGGACTGGCCAGTATCCTCCAGCGCCCTTGGGTGACAACCAAGCATGCTGGAGGATCCTGGCCAGTCCAAAACCTGTGGTTGCTAGGCTACAAAAGGACACACCATAACAACATCAGGAGACACAAAAAGTATCTACTTTTACTCTCTTTTTGGAAACTTAAATCACCAAATTAGCTCCTTTTCATCTTTCTAACTTTTCTTCTTAGGTTAGGGAGTCAAGCAGCAGCTGTTTGGAAGTAATTATGTGTGCTAAAGGTCAAATGGAAATTACGCCCCTGAAATCCAACACTGACATGAAGGCATCAACAGCAAAATAGCCTTCTACCATTTACAGAAGGGAATGTTTTTTTGGTAGGTCAAATAGCCTACACCACCCTCGGCTAAAGCTAAGAAACACCAAATCATGAATGAATTCATGGGAGCGTATAATTTGGAACATATGAATCAAAAAGGCCTCGCCTGCTGTATGTTTAATTACATAGCAACATGGCCACCACCATTCTGGTGCCAGTAAACCGATCGCGGCATGCTAGCTTACAGCTAGGGTGACTCATATGTTCTGGTGTGTGTGTTTTTATCTTCCTCCTCCTCCTCCTCCTGCTCTCTTAATACCAGTTTTCCACTGCTGCCCTGCCAGCTAACAGCTCTGGAGCTACAGGGGCTTACAGGGTGAGCCTCTCTGTAAAAGGCTGTTTTTTTAATGCAGGACAGCAAAGAGTGACAACAATACTTTTATAAAAAAAAGGAGAGCCTTGAGAATCAGAATGAAAAGTTTTGAAAAAGGTTTTGGAAGCTAAACTGCAAAGTCAATGGAAAGAGACAGAAATAACAGACTGATAGCTGTGGTTTAAAGGAGGGAAAAATAATTGTTGCTTGTGTTGCAGAAAATAAAAGAAAAGAAATCCTTGTGTTGCAGAAGCTGAAAAGAGACAGAAAGCTCGCTGATGTGGAGGAGAAAGGACGAACGAGAGTGATAAAAAGAAAGAAAACACAGGCAGAGAACAGGGGAGGAACACAGAACTCTGCTGGAGATTTAACAAGATGCCAGGAGGACGGTGAACGACAGAAAAAGCAGAGGAGGAGACAGAGGAGGAGACGATAATGAATTGAGAGGAGAGGAAAGGAACGCAGTGGGGAGGAGAAGAGAAAGTTAGTTTTCCCACCAAAATGCCCCCGGGGGGGAACAGCCCTTTACAACAGCCAGCTACTGTCTCCATTCATCAAGGGGGGGGGTTCAAAAGCTAGTCAATGTGTTCTGACAACCACACACTCACACACACACACACACACTGATGCCACCTCCTCTCTGTGAGGGTTTTGCTTTGGGGCGATTTTACATTAAGAAAGACAAAGACACAGAGTCTGTGTGTTTGTGTGTGTGTGTGTGTGTGTGTGTGTGTGTGTGTGTGTGTGTGTGTGTGTGTGGGGTTGTAAGCATCTCTTTTTTTAATCTGCATGCAAATCCACAATCAAAATAGTTATGTGCAACATATGCTTTATGGCACCCGTGCGAAAACACAGAAATATCCACATAATTTCATCACACACACACACACACACACACTGCTGGACTGAATTTTTCCGAGAACTAAAGTACAAGAGAAATTTCAGCTAGCGTCAGTTATTTCCTGGAATGAAAGAGGGCGGAAAAAAAGGAACTGAAGGGGGTAAGCTTGCCTGCCAGCCAGCCCATCAGCCACTCAGCTAATTACGCTGGTAATTGTGGTAATGAGGCTATGGAGAGTGCTCATCTGTTGGCCAGAAACCCCCGTTCTTGCGGCCACTTCCATTAATAACAGTAGATGATACAGCCACCGCGGGGTCTTTCAATCCCAGCAGCACCTGCATACAGATGCTGCAGTCGCAGAGGTCCCACCTTTTCAGCTGCGGTCGTTGCCGTGAGTTATCACTGCGCTGTTGTCGCTCTTCCCCCCGGAGAGGACTGGTTAGAAAAATCAAAAAAAATGTTTCCTGTCCAGCTCTGTAGTTGGAGCACAGCTTCCAAACCTTTTCATTTATTCCAAGGCTAAAAAAACATAAAATCACTCACTTTCAAAACGCTCAGACGAGGTTAACTGGACACAAATCTTCTCAGCGAGGAGAAAGCACATTAGAAAACGTGTCTCGATCAAAGACAATACCAAGTCATTTGCATGGACTGTGTTAGTGAAGGGGTCCATGTACAAAAGCAACACATTGATGATATTTTAACACAATGTGACCTTTCACACGCCGCCACCAATACCACCAACATGTAGGTGTTGTACTTGTACAGAGTGTCTCAGCAGAAGATGTTGGATTTACGTCACTGTAGGGGCGACACCAGGACAGCCAATCACGCACTTTATTTCTCTGATACTGATACTGGTACAGAGGAATCCCGAGAACTGATCCAATACTACTGCTCTTGCTTTTCAGTTTAAAGTGTGCATACCTCAGTGTGTAGAACTGATTGGGATTATTCTTTATTTCTAAGTTTACGTAATTACACATCACTTCCTAACTGTATGTGACGGCATTCACACACCAGCATTTGTTATAGGCTTACGCAATGTGTGATTGGATCTTGGGCTGGGTATCTTTGGAAATGTTTTAATTATTATTGCTAATATGATACAATAGGATGACTTTGATGCATTTTTCTACGAAACCCCCTTTTTTCATATCTTTGCCAATAACTTTAAACCACAAGCAGCTTTACAAGAACATTGCCAAAATAAAAGAGTCCAAAATTTGCAAAATTGGACTATTTCATTTGGGAATGATCTGATCAATACCAAGAGTATAACCAGACATTTGATGCCAGCTTTTGGTATTTGACAGTTTTTGATATTTGGTGCCACGGATCAAAAACATATTGAGGTTTGTTTCCCAGCCCTACAAAGTTTATAAAATCACAACTTTATAATGACATTGAATAAGAAAAAGCATTTTAGATCCATCACTTTTTAACCAATACTTCACTAATTCACACATGACCCCTTAATGAGAAAATAGTGCCCTTAAAATAACCTTAAAATGTAGAATAAAATAATATGGATTTTTAAGATCATTGACTGTATTTCCTGTCTCTATTTTCAGGTTTGTTAAATCACCCTGCGACCTCTTTAAAACCTCCTTCTCCCCCTCTGAGGTTGACGTCCTGCCCACCCGGCTGAGATTCCACAGCTCTACGCCATGTGAATGGATAATCGGTGGTGTATTCACCGACGGGGCCCGGACTGCTCAGCAAAAGGTGAATGGGCAGGCGGGCTGTCACGGAGCTGGAGACCTCTCAAACTCTGGCAGATTTTCATAAGAAAAGGCCATTAGTATGAGTGCAACGCCAAGCGCAAAAAATTGATTTGGCCTTTCGCTCCACAACCTTGAGCGCCGACCTTCGAAATACCTGAGGGGCTCACATCTGAAGAGAAGGGGAAGGACGGCGGATGCAGGGGAAAGTTTTGAAATTTGTAATGGAGGAAAGAGGAGAAGTGGGGGGGCAGTGAAATTAGAAATGGAGAGGGAAGTAAACAAACTCTCTGAAGTCGTAGCTATCGGGCCGATAGTCCAAGAGTCCAAAGTAGGAAGGAGGAGTTGAGTGTTTCACGAGGACAGATCCACAGGACTGTGTATGGATCACATTGTGTAGATCTAATCTCTGACCTTTCATTTACAGGAGAGTAGATTTTCCCAGAAGGTGATCCTGCTGCTTCTGAGGTCCTGATCTGCTTCTCTCTGTTCATTTCTCTGCTTCCTTTTCTGAATCTCTCCCAGAACCACCTCTAGCCTGTCCTCCATCTCTCCTCCTCTCTCTTCATTGTTCCTTCTCTACCACTTCGCCCATTTTTTTTTTGGCTTCTTTGCCCATGCTGTCAACTCCTATTGGCTCTAATGGAGGGCCCCCAGCTTACAGTGTGACAGATATAATCAGGTTTGGGGGAACAGCTTTAGCCTGTGGGACAAATGGAGAAGGGGGAGGAAAGACAGAGGAAGAGGTGGAAAATGGTGATGGAGAGGGGGAGAGGAAGATGAGTAGCAGGATTACGAAATAAAGAAAGGGGCAAAAGAAGGACGGGGCGAAAGAAGAGGAGGAGGAGGTGAGGAGCAGGATTGCAGAATGAGGCAGGAGGAGAAACAGGTGAGGGCAGATCAGGAGGTGTGAGGAAAGGACAGAAGAGTAGATTAGAAAAAGAAAGGAGTAAAGAAGCAGACAGAACACAGAGGAGTGCTAAAACCGACAGAACGGACTCACAAAATAATGCTTACATTATAAAAACTAACCTCCATAAACAAGCTCAGATAAGCCCGGCAGCTGACCCGATGGGTTTTGTATCATCTGTCACATGAAATATACATCATATATCCCTTTAAATACCCACACAGGACACCACACGGCGCCTGTTGAGAGCAAGCAAGCCACACAGAGTCAGCCCCAATCAGCTGAAATTCTGCAAATAGCCTTGTTCAGTCATCTGTAAACTGTATAAAAACATTAAGATTAACAAAAAATTGAGGAGCAATTCCTACTGAAAATGAAATCCACCGTTTGGAAATGCACCAAATAACTGCTGCTGCAAAATACGACAAAACTAAAGTACTAAGACGTCTTTGAATCCTTTCTACTCGTTCCTTTTCTAAAACGTCTGTTTGCCTCGTGTAGAAATAACGTCTTTCTGTACAGTAGGGCAGTTAAAGAGTGCATTTTCGTGCGGCTCATCACCGGGGGAACTTGATTGATATGATCTGATGGGAGATGACAGGGGTGGAAGAAAGGAGCAAGGGAGGGAAGGAGGTGGAGCGATAGGACTTAAAAGCAACAGAGGGATGGAGGCAGAGGGAGAGGAAGCAAGCGATAGGATATGAAAGGATGATGGAGGGAGATAAAGGGGCAGAGGAAGAGGAAGAGGAGGAGGAGAGAAGATACGGGTTTTAAAAGTGAACATAAGGATGGAGGGAGTGGGGAACGAGAGAAGACAGGATTAACGGTTTAATAAGGAAAAGAAGAAGAAAGAGGGGGAGTAATGGATGAACAGCAGGATGGATAGATAGCAAGGTAAGAGCGATGGCTGGTTAGAGATGAAGATGATGAAGAAGAAGGAAGGGAGTGTACAATATTAAAAGTTTAGCCTGGAGGAGTGAGAGAGGGGAACGGGTGGAGGGAGGGAGAGATAACACTGAAAGTATAGTAAGTATATGTAGACAAAGTGTGTCAGGAACAATCAGGGAGCGGTGGAGAGAAAGAAATGTGTTATAGCTAGAGGTAAAGTCAGAGTATAGAAGGAGGGGAGGAAGATAACTGACATTAGGAGAAGAGGAGGATGAACAGGTGGGATTAGGCTGAGGAAGGGCCAGCAAGAGAAGAAAAGGTAGAAGCAAGGAGACAGGAAAGAGAAAGACGAGGAGTGAGAGGGTTAGAAGAGAGGGGGGGTGATGCTACTAAACCCTCCAATTCAGATGTGAGGCTACATTTATTATAGACAATTGGCCATCGTGGAAAATGCACTGCAATTAAAAAAGGGCAAACTGCTCTCCTGCCTCAGGGCGGGTCGTGAGCGATGGCACACGTTTGCATCATTTCAGTGAGGTGTATTTTAGGGGAACGGCTCCTTTCTGATTGTTCTTGGACTTCATCTGGACTCACTGAGGCTGAAGCTACTGTACCCCCCGCTCCCAACGCCCCTAATACACCAATACATCTCCCTGTGACTGCTGCACGTACGTGTTAACAAACCTGTCATAACCTCATATGTGACAGTGGCCCTAAACCAGTGATACTCAACCTACGGCCTGTGGCCCGCCATAAGGTGCCGGGCAGCGAGCCGGCCATTTTCTAATTCACAATAAAAATAAATTGATTCACACTGGGAATTTTTTGTTTATATGTCAGTAATGTCACTTGGCTGTTAAAGTTGCATATTAGCCTATCAGCAATCTGTGCAGTGCAAGTGGTGACACTTGATTTCTGCGAAAAAAGTTCACGAACACCTGACCTGCGCGGGGCACGTGGGAGAAGTTTGCCTTCAGGGCTGTCTGCCTGGCAGAAATTTCTGAGGGCAAACTTCTCCCAGATGGGTGAGGACAGCAAACATCAAAAGGTTGACACTGAACAGGCAATTCAATGAAAGATGGACGGATGAATTTGCCTTTATTTTGCCAAATTACAACTGCTGTATGCAGGCTGCTAATATCAGGTGCCAACTTGAGTCAAAACATGCTAGCTTCAGTGCAGCGTTCCCGTCTGTTAGCACCACAAGATATCTGACAAATATTATTAATGTTTGGTTATTAACTGGCCCCTGGCATCCTGTCATTTTGCAAAAGTGGCCCCCGGGTAAAGCAAGATGAGTATCTCTAAACCCTAATGTTGTGTTTGGAGTCATGGAGATGCTGGGTCCAGCTTAAACAACATACTTAACATTGTTAATACTTCATGACCTTTTTCGCGATTGGTATTGACAGGGCTTTTTATCCCAAAAAGTCTATTTGGGTTTCTGTTATTGTAGTTTTATAACAGTTTGTTCATAAGAGGTGTAACAGGAAGTTAGAGGTCTAACTGAGCCCAAATATAGAGTAAGTAATGTCACCATAAGGTACATTTCTGTGTCTGTAAAGAAATATATATTTGTCCATATAAAACAAGAAAAGTTTCCTTATTTGGTGTAATATCAAGTTTTATGCTCATTCCAGTACATTCATCAAATCTGTAAGGGGAAGAGGGAAGAAAAACCCCCAAAATATATAGTTAATGTGGAGAATATGGAGTCAAATGAATTAAAAAAGAAAGAATGAACAAACTGAAGCCGGGACTCACCTTGACAATATCACCCAGGTAAACATCCTCCATCTTGTTTGGCACCTTCATCTGGAAGATCCGACCCACCACCGCTGAGGAGTCTGGGAAGGCAGTGGGTGCAGCCGCGTTCTGCTGAGTCGCCGCAGCCTCACCGGTCTCTACGGCAACAGCCTCCATCGCTTGGATACCTTCAGTCACTTCCTGGAAGTCCTGAAGGAAGGAGGAGTGCATGGAGGCCTCCAGCTCACTTCTTCTGCCTACCCTCTCACCTTCTCCACCCGCTTCCATTAAAACCATCTCGCCCAGCACGTCGATCTCCACCTCTGCACAGGCCAACGGAGGGAGCCAGCCCACTACGGCGAGAATCAAGCCCAGCAGCAAGGCTCTAGTCCTGGGTAGTCTCACATCGAGGCCCCTGCTCGCCCCGAGGCATCCCAAACTTAGTTTATTGCGCATTCTTTGCCTTTTGTTGGCCTGTCACTGATGCAGAAAAAAAAATAAAAAGGAGGATGTCCAAGTGGGAGGGGGGGAGCATGCACCCCCGACAGATAGAGCAAATCCCTCCTTTCAAATCTCCCTCCCTCCCTCTCCTTCTCTGCCCACTCTTCTGCCGAAAAGATCTGCTTGCCTGGCGCCGGACAAGAATCGTCCCTCCTTCTTCTGTTCCACCTCCTCCTCCTCCTCCTCTTTTGTCCTCTTTCTCCCCCTCCCTTGGCTTTATTCTTCCTCTTCCCCTCGGTCTTTTGTGCTCACCCCTCAGAGGTTTAGGAGTCCCATTGTGCCGAGCACCTTCGAGATCTGTGAGGAGACAGACAAGAGAGAGAAAGACAGAAGACATGGTTAGGGGAGATGCTTTCAGAGCAGGGGAAACATCCAGCTTCTAACCACTCGATACTCAGTCTCGTCACAACCTAAACACCCCAACTTAAAGCGCCTCGCACTGAATCAAAAGTCAATCCTCTTGATAAGTTCAGCCCCTTAAACTGATTCGTGCCACGCAAATCTCATTGTCGATAGAAATCCATCATGGAGGGGCGGGGGGTAAGAGGGGGATAATATTATCAATGCCGTGGAGTAATCTGATTAGTTCTTACAACAATTCTGGCTCTCTCTTGGTCTCACTTTCACCCTCTCTCCTCTCACAAGCTCACACATCTTCTTTGAAATTGCTCATTGGTGGGTTTATTCAGTGACGTCAGAGCAGAGAATGAAAGAGCCAGAGGGGAAAAAGAGTGAGAGAGGCAGACACAGTGAAAGAGGTGTGATGGAAAGAGAGAGAGAGAGAGAGAAAGAGGGAAGATGGATGGATGGATGGATGGATGGATGGATGGAGGGGGAGAGTGAAGGTGATATACGGTGGGACCTTGGATTAGCCAACAATGCCGAACCAGTCAAAGCTTTCTTGGAACCGCTAATGAATGCATGCCTTCGCTATTGTGAGAGGGGTCAAACTGAGTGTGTGTGTGTGTAGGTGTGTGTGTGTGTGTGTGTGTGAAGAAAGAGCTGAGAGAGAGAGAGAGCATGTGCTGGTGTGCGAGCTAGTGTGTGTGTTTGTGTCCATTGTCGGTGTGGAGGGCTGAACTCAGGGGTTTGTTATTCATACAGCTCTTTCATGGCGGAGAGGATCCCCTCCTGCGCAAGTGTGTGTGTGTGTGTGTGTGTGTGTGTGTCACGACACAAATGACACGATGATTTCCCCCCCTGAGAGCTTTCGTTAGAGAGAAAGAGATCGACAGAAAGCAGGAAAGAAGAATGAAAGAGAATAAGAAAGGAAAAGAGGGAACGAGAGAGACCCCCACTGTGACTCCATTCTGCCCTGTAGCAGATGCCCGCTGCAGAAAGTGAAATCACCGCAGGAATTCCCTGCCAACAACAACACAAGGCCTCCCAGGTAGCTTTTGACCAACTAAAAAGACTCTTTGTTGTTGCTACCTCGCCCTTGCCATGCATCACCTTTGGACAAAACTTTGTTTTTAATCACGAAGCGCCACTGTGTAGCTCCCCTGCTGTGAAAGCTTTTATCCAAAGAGTCAACTTCAGGAAGCAGAGTAAAACAGCCTTGACTCAAAATCTTTTCTTTCCTCTCCAAGTTTCGAATTCTTACCTTTTTTTCGCTTTGTGAAAGTCAAGATTTTTACACTTTGAAATGTAGTTTTCATTGATGCCTGTTGGAATTCTTTCTGCTCACTATTTGGAGTGTTAAAGTTTTACCAAGCCCTCTTGAAAGTAGTCCAAGATGGCTGCCAGGGATAAACTCCATCCCTTTCATGTAGGCTACCTTCAACTGCACTGCCGGGGGCAACATCCCTCCTATTTCCCCTTTCCCCTTATTGCTTCTTCACTGTTGTTCAGTCTGTCATCTGTTTCTCTTTCTTTTTAATGCTTTTGCTCATTCTTTCATTGCTTCTCTCTGTCTCTCTTGGTCTCATGGTGTCTCTTAGTTTTCCTTTTTGTCTTGTCTACCTTGCGCAGCTTTCTTTTTCCAAACCATTTTCTTGCTTCTTCTTCTTCTTGCTTAAGGTACGCCACTCCTTCTCTCTCTCTCAAATCTCCAAAACTTTCAAAGCCTTCCTTTTTTCCCCTCTTCTCCACTCACTCACCTCATCAAAACCACAGCCTGTCTATTCATCGCATGACAATAGGGCTGACGATGGCGGGGGAGTGTCGCTATGTGTCTACGCCGCCGGATAAAGAAGAACTGTCAACGCAGAGAAAGAGGGACACACACAGACGGGGAGGTAAAGAGAGATGAGAAATCTTCTCCTCAGAGCGGGACAGAAAGCTGTCATTACCTCGACACCTTCAACGCCGCCCCCAAACACACTCCACCCACCTCCTGGCATTGATCGCTCTCACACAGATGAAGAGATTGCCGAGGGAGGAGGCCGAGGACATTTAGGACAGGTAGAGTGGAAAAGAGAGGGTGAGAGATCATGAGAGAGAGACAGAGACCAGAGACGAACTGCCAGACAGAGAGAACAAGAAAATGACTAATGAGCTAATGAATGCAAGAAACAGAAAGAGAGGAAAGGAGGCTCCCCTTGCCTCGCCAGGTGTCTCCTGATTCATCAAAAACTACCACTAAGAGATGCTGGTACACATACTCGACTTACAGCAAGTTACTCGACTTGGCGAGTTACAGTAAAGAACTTTGTGTGTGTGTGTGTGTGTGTGTGTGTGTGTGTGTGTGTGTGTGTGTGTGTGTGTGTCCAGTTCTGGTGCAGTCCACTACCATCGCCTACGGCTCAAAAATTAGCATTTAGCCCGAGGAAGCTGGGGCCAGTTGGGGGGAGACTTTTGGTTGTGTGTTTGTTGGCTGAAACTAGTTCACTGGACGCCATGGCGACACCTTTGTTCCGAACAGGCACTTAACGATGTCTGTGCGACTCTCTTCCTATTCCTATACCTATTCCTTCTTTCTACTGGCCAACGTCTTTCAGAACCTCTTACTGCCCTGCAATTACTTCACCAGTGAGTGCTGAGATTTATGGTGGTGGAGGAATGATTGTCTGGAAGACTTTCCCACATGTTGATCACGTTGAAGCTGTGTGGGCGGGAGGATGGGTAGGGAAATTAAAAGCCACTCAAATCTTAGCTTCTGCATTTATTTTGGGTGCCGAGATGAACTTAAACTATTACACGAGGATCAGAAGTTCTCTGGAAATACAGGGATTGTTTTTTGCCAGTGTGAAAGTTATTTTAGGGACTGCACTGAGCCCAATCCTCTGATTTGTTGATGCTTGTCAAACAGTGTAAGTCACACTGCGTTTGTCCTGACTCAAACTGAAACAGGAGCAACTTACAAAGAAATGTAGGTAAGCTGAGCAGCATGTTCAAAAACAAACCTTTTTATAATAGGCTTCATGTTGTTGCAGGGATAATTAAAAGGGTGTACCCGTCACACTAATGGAGTGGGTTTCTGACTAAATACAAAGGTAGTGTCCTAAATAGACAGCTTGAAAGTAGCTGAATACAAAACAAAGTCCTTAACACTTTTGCAACATGGTTTTATAAATTCAAAAGTCAATGCCATGTTTTTCACTGTGTCTTTATGTAAGCTGATGATTTTCATGAAAAAAAAGAATCCCGGAGGTTAATTAATTTTTTTCTAAAACCACAGGAGCTGCGCCGCTAAAAGAACTGAGGCAATGCTGCAAAACAAGCCAGAAGTAATGGAAGTGTAATGACAGCAGACTAGTTATTAACAACATGGGGGATTTCAAAGTGAGATGTCACATCAAATCCACTTTTAAAAACTTATATTTGTTGGTTTTTTAGTCAACTATCCAAAAAGGTTTCATGATGTCCTTTATATGGACATATCATATAAAATATGTATATAGCAGTGGTTGATAACCTGGGGGGTGCACAAAAAGTCTGTTTACTTTTTCCAGACATTCTTTTAATCTTTGCTGTTTTCTTGTAAATGCATGTATACTTTTAATTCTTCTAATTCAAATAAAACAACCTGAGAAGGAGGAATCACTCTTTAATCACTCAGCTTTGGTTGGTTATACTACACATTTAAAAGAACATTAAACCTCACATCAGTCTTATGAGTTTTCAACCTTTTCCAAGCCGTTTCTGACTTGGTTTGAACATGAAGTACAACAGTGAATACATACATACAGTAATACATACAGTATATGCTGTATTATCCTCAGTGATAACTTACACACTATACTGTCTTACTGAGACTGTACACTAGCTGCTGCTCAGTGATAAAAATAAATATCCAGACATGACACCAACTCCCCATCTCCACTATCAGGTTGCGAGGACATCTTTATAAATAAACAGTTTACCGGACACTCGCACACTTTAACCGCCTCTCTTCCTCTGTGGGGTATTGAATGGACTTGAACGAGGAAATGGGGGAGAGGGCAGAGGAGAGATGATGGGGGTGGGAGAGTAACGGAGGAAGGGGCTGGAGGTTTGGGGATGAGACACAGGGCTAAAAGAGAATTTGAGATACATACATTTGTTATCAGTTACAGAACACAATGTGAAAACTGCTCTGTGAAATCTATAGTTAGCAAAGTGCAGATGCATTTCCTATTTAGTGTTAATAACAGGGCGGACGCCGTGCCCCGATCATCCTCGTGCCTCGTGTCCAAAGATAGCTTAAGTGTGTTTTTATGCCTCGTTACTCTCCAACATTTACAGCTTACAAAACGTCTTGACGACATGCAGGAGGGATACCAAACCCTTTTTATCTCAGAGTAATAATCTGTGCTGCCGCTGCAAATAAATGTCTGGTGTGCTGATATGAAACAACAATCATTCAAATGATTAGTTCATTAATCATTTAGCCTATCAACTGAAAATTAACAATCAACAATTTTAATCATGTCATGTCAATCAAGTCATTATCAAGCGAAATGTTTTCTGTTTTGACCCTTTCAAATGTCAGGATTTGCTGCAAACTGAATATTTTGGGGTTTTGAGGTCATTTCAGAGCGTCATGTTGGGCTTTAAGAACTTGTAATGGGCATTTTTCAATATTTTCTGACTATCTGCTGGGATTTAGGGATATTTTGTAGCAACAAAAAGCCCAAATTACCTACAGAACCTGTGTTCTTTCACTTGCAGGATGCCTCTCAACAGAATTCACTCCCATAACACATTTCACCCTTCCCTACAAAGTGGTCATAGTCTGCACTCTTTTTTCCCCTTTTTTTTTTGTTTGGGTGGGGGATAAAGGAGACATCCTGGGTGGTGTCATGAGATGTGGGAGAGACTTTAATGCTGTCACTGGGGTATGATAAGAAGGAGGTGATGGGATGGAGGACGGGGACAGGAGGAGGGAGCGTTGGAAGCACCAAAGGTAAAATTTCTAGAAAGGCTTTGATTCCTTCCCATGGGAGGAAAAAAAGATGTACCCTCCCAAGGAAGGAGGGAATTCAGGTATGAAACACACACACACACACACACAGTTTCCAACTTAACAAAGTGATCTGTTGAAGTCAACAGAAAGCATGGAGAAAGACGTCCAACACCAAATCTTAATACAGCACACACACAGCATTATATATCATATGTTCATATAAACTATATGCTATACAAAACCCCAAGAAACGTTATTAAATAAAGATGAAATGATTAGTCGATCGACACCTGGCACCTTTTTTGATATTCAATCAATTATTTTAGTCATTTTTTAAGAAAAAAACGCCAAGAATTCACAAGAATTCACTCTCAACATACAAGACATTTGAAGACTGAAGAAACTGTGATGGACATTTTTCATCATTTTCTGACATTTTATAGACCAAACGATTGATTTAATTGATTGAAAATAGGAGGCAGATTAATTGATAATGAAAATAATCCTTAATTGTAGCCCTAATACGAACAAATGGAATGCTGGTCTCATTTTGATGTCTTTATGTTAGTCTATGTGTTAAGCTTATGTTAAGCTTGAAAAAGAAGGCAAAACTGACTATTTAACAACTCTACTTACATTTCTCTCACAGATTACAGCAATAATTTGATTTATAGTCATTTATGAATTAGTTGTAAACATGAAGGTCTGAAAATCTGGTCTTGTGAGCTAGTATTCTTTATTTTCTGCACTTTTTGCAGCGTCAGTGAGCAATGTTCATTGTGGATCTGATTTATTTGTGACGTCTTGTAAGCACACTTGGTGCATGCATGTGTGTACGCACGACACTATAACAAAACAAAATCAGCATTATCAAATATCACAGTCAGATTGCAATAATAAGAAAGTTTTAAAATAATAAAGCACTACAACTACTAACAGGGTTCGTACAGCTTTTTAAGACTAAAATTCAAGCACTTTCAAGGTACATTTCAAATATTAAAAGATTTTTGGTTTCCATGAGTGACTGTGTTGATGAAGAAACACCAGATTATGTTGAAAACTGTACAAACCCTGTACTAACTCTATTACCCATGTTGTGTACTTTCAGTAGTTTCCATACACAAATACACAAGTAGCACCACTCAGCCGCCAATTACAGCAAAGAAATTCCCCCCATGGAGGCCAATCAGAGAGATCTTGGCAAGGACGAAACATGGGCACTTCAGTGGCACTTTAAAGTCCACTCTTCTGTTATTCCCTCCTTCAATCTCACTTTCACTGCACCTTCTCTCGCCCTCTTCCTCCTGTCACCTTTCAATCCCCGACAGTCACAGCTGATGCCTCCATTATTGGCACAGACAGGACGAGAGCGGCCCGAGAAACACAAGGAGGGGAGAGTTTCTAAAACCGGACATTCCCGAGGAAGCTCGCAGACTGACAGGTGACACTGACGCCGTGCAGGACGCAAATATTACAGCTATTACACACACACACACACACACACATACACTCCTGCAAATCTGCATGCTCATGAAGCAAATTCACAAGATATATTTTTTAAAGTCCTGGCAGAGAAGCAGTAGATTTCCCTCACAGCGAGTCGCTGCAGGTCGTATCTGCGTTGCAGCCGTTGAGCAAAACTCCGGATTACAAAAAGCTTTACCTTTACAATAAGATTTAGATATTTAGCGCGGAGATTGGGCACATTTTAGTTATTTAGCCGGTTCTCTCATCCTGAGTGATTTGCAATGTGTAAACAGCAGAGTGAGATTATGCTTCCGGTGTGAGGATATAAAAAGCCCGCATTGTTCTTTTACAGTGTGTGTGGGAGAGACAGAGAGAGAGAGGACGGGTGTCTTTGTGATCATTTAGAAATCATTATTGGCTATTTGTGGATGAATTTCAGAACAGCAGCATTGGGAGTGAAACTGTTAATCTGTGACCTCAGCGGCTGAACCCATGCCACCTCTAAAACAGACGTTTAAAACATTTAAATATATTATAATTAATCTGCAGTCCCACTCACAATTACATTTGTAATTAGCTTGGCTGCAGTTGGAACAAGACGATCCAGCTACAGTACGATACAATGCAATCAATCACAATGCAAATCCACCGTCCAGTCTGTGGCTGCTACACTGTTAGCTGCTACTAAGGCAAGCGGATGGGACATATGTGTGAACATAAGGCGGTGAGGAGAGGGTCTGTGTGTCATGCCAACACCGAACCAGCTCAGCCTGAAACGCTCCCAACGACCCGGTGAATTATAAACCATGTTCAGAGAGGGGAGGAGAGGAGCGGAGAGGAGACAAGGAGAGGAAACAAGGAGAGGAGAGGAAACAAGAAGAGGAGAGGAGAGGAGACAAGGAGAGGAGGAGAGGAGAGGAGAGGAAACAAGGAGAGAAGAGGAGAGGAGCGGAGACAAGGAGAGGAGGAGAGGAGAGGAGTGGAAACAAGGAGAGGAGAGGAGAGGAGCGGAGACAAGGAGAGGAGGAGAGGAGAGGA
>VMKM01004277.1:0-19479 GCA_008360985.2 Macquaria ambigua | reverse complement strand
GCTTCAGGCTCATTATGTTTGATGCCATGACGCTCGTAATGACGAGTGGCAAAGAAGCATCATGACAAATAGTGGGGAATAACTTTTGAGGGGGGACGGTGGCGTGTGTGTGGTGTATTAGCCTCTCATCCCGCTGCTGGATGGCGTTGCAGCTGCCTCTAAAGCCTGGGGCTCTCTGCTCTGCACCCTGAAGCGCTGGAGGGGCATCTTTGAGAAGACAAGTCGCGGTGGGAGGGACCGCGGTCTCGGTGAGGCTCATGCCGTGGAGAGCGAGCCCTACAAGGGATACGGTTTCACAGGGGAACTGATTCCTTCTGCTGTCTGTCGAAGTTGTGGGTTTGGTGGGAGGGGCTTAGCGGAGTGATACGAGGCAGCAGAGAGAGAGGCGGAAGGTTTTGCATAGGTTGCACAGATTTTGCCTAACCCAGCTTTAAGAAGGGATCTCTTTACTGGCTGGTATGAATATTAGGAATGATTACAGCAAGCAAAAACTCTGTCAATCTACATGTGGGCATGCGTGTGTTGTTTTAAGACAGACTTGAAAAAATGGGAACCTTTCCTTTACCTTTCAGGTTTCATATCAGTTTGTGATTAATTTCAGTTCTGTTTTAAACAACGGTCCACTTTCAAACAGTCAGTTCAAAGAAAATGTGTGTTTTCTGGGTCTTGGCACAACTTTTTGTGCACAAAATGCAACTGTTGTGTTTGTGAGATATTATAGAGCAAAGATCTCTCAAGAGTCTGACGTTGTTAGGTCTGGTAGTCATAACGCAAAATAAAACATATTGACAACACAACTACGAATATTCTAAACTTAGTTTGACTTCTCTGATGCGTTTTCTCAGTTCTCTATCTTAATCATGACTGAGGGCTCTTTTTAATTGTAGGTTCAGGTTGATGTGATTTGTCATCCGAATCGCATAGTGATGAGTAGTCTATCAATACTGATCTGGAAATGTAAACACTTCCCGTCATATTTATGATGAAGTTGGTTGCAAATTACTGTAGCCGGTAATATATCACTTTAAAAGCATTTACTAAAAAAAAAAAAAAAAAATGTTCACAATATAGTCTTGTTTTGCCTTTTTTCCCCTGGTCACTCATATCTAGACAAAGTTGAGCAAGTATGATTGTGGGTTCTTGCTCTAATTTCAGGCACTGAATCATTAAAAACTAGAATATTTTATAGGCTGTGTTGACTTTCGACACCCACCACATTTACGATGAGCATCTATGACAAAATAAATACTGAGCATGAAAATATTACAATACCTGAATGGGTTAGGGTACCTCTGCCAAAATGCAGAGACAACATGGTCCCACGTACTCCTGATGTCTATGTTATTACAGAAATACTTGACCATTCTTCTCTCGTTGATGTACAGGATGGCCTGAATCCCGAACCCTGAGGTCCCTTGCTGCAACAACACAAGACAATGAAAACTCGGGAGCTGACTCCATCCACGGTCCTGCAAAGGTGAAGAGAAAGAGCTTTACCAAATCTATCAACCATCAGTGAGAAGCAAAATAATTGGTACTTATGAATTGTATAAATGTACTTACAAATTATATATGTTACAGTTTAATTTTCACGTTGTGCAATAACATGTACATACAAAACTGTCTTTACCAGCATATCTATTAATATCGCAACATAAAATTATTTATACAATGAAAGGGAATTTTATTCATATCGCCCACTCCTGCTGCATATCCATCAATAGATGCATAAAACGTCCCCTCTATATAGATTAACTTATTACATTACCAATACAATAGCTGTTCCAGCATTCTCTACACTGCCATACAGTCTTGTACCACAACCCTGTATATACAGCTTGCAATGACAAGTGACTTGTAGATACTGTATGTTTGTTGTCCATTGTTACATCTATTTTCATACCTACTTGCCTGTACATAATAACTACAGTATGCTCTTTCTCCTTTGTTATCAAATGTCTTTATTTCTTCCTTTACAATTGGTCTTGGTACTGTGATGAGAGCTACTGAAACCAGGAATCCTTTTTCTTGTAACATACTTGGCCAGTGAAGTTGATTCTGATTCGGTTCTGTATATGTACAAAATGGATATTTGAAGAAAGTACTTTTTACTGTAGAATGTAATTGCTCCTAATGTGGCTATGAGTTTTCCAAATTAAATGAAAGGAGGTCTGTTATTATGTTAAAGTAAAGAGTTAAAATATCCCTTCTGCCAAATTACAGTAATATGTAAACATCAATAGCGCCATATGTTATCCATATGTTTTTATTCTTCACAACAAATCCTATAACATACGTCCATGAAAGTCTTACTTCTTCCAACAGCTTAACTGTACCTGACACAAATGGTGTCTGATTATTACTGTTACTTACGCAATTTGTACACATGTCACCTTGACTTATGGCTTTAACTTACATCGCGCTATAGATGAGATTATGGCTAGCTCGGTGGCTAATGTCACTGCTTCCAATATGTTCGTTGGACAGCTAATAGCTAGCTAGCTTCTTAAAACTAAATTACTCAACTAATTCAACAGTTTGGCATCTAACGGCGATAGTGAGATTAGGTGACAGCTCAATCATGACTGTATAGAGGATTTGACAGCTAGCTTACCATAACACTGACTCAACCTAGGTTAATTAAGTTTAACTAGCCTTAACGCTAAGTGGAGAGCAACTGGAGTTTCAAAAGCTCTTGGGTATCAGGAAACAAGAGAAGTCTTACCTGAAGTCACTGCTAATGAAATACTAGGCTAATAAATGTCCGCAGAGTGCCTGCTTGTTATGCTTCTAGCCCACAAATTAACTAAAGTTAGCTTATTACATCCATTATCCTACATGTGACCGACAGTATGGACAGGACAGTGGGTACGATAACACTACTTCTTCTTCGTCTTTTTCTTCTTCTCTGTGTAATGGCAGGCGACAAACGCGCGTTAAAGGTGTACGCCACCATCTACTGTACCGGAGTGTGCAACATTATGACTTAATGACGAATTTATAACATACATGAAGGCCTACATAACATTATATTGTATATTAAAATGTATATTATATGTATCTATATTAATACAGATAAACACTAAGTATCATTACTTAATCATATTATATATTATTCTGGTTTAAGCTGTTTACATACACTATACTTTGCTGACTTTGCTGCACTATTGCCTTGTAATTTTGAGTTGAATTGCTTTTGTTTAGTTTCTATTTTTATTTCTATTCTTATTCTTATTTTATATACTTCTAGTTATTTATTTTTTTACTTTCTCTATTTATTTGGACTTACTTCTGCCCTTGTGCTGCTGCAACACCTGAATTTCCCCTCTGGGGATCAATGAAGGCATACCTTATCTGATCTTATCTATTATCCTATCCAACATTCTACATTTGTTTGGTCAGTGTGAGGTCAGTGTGTCTGAAAGCAGATGTTTCAAGCCAGAATAGTGAGAGCTGGCAACACTGTGATACTGGAGGAGGAGCTGAGCTCTGACAGAGTGCGATTTGGATATCAGGAGGCAGAACTCAGCTTTGGTGGTCTTGTTTAGTACTCCACAGGCAGTGGAGTACTAACCAAGACTAGTAAACTGACTTTGACATGTAAAATCGGTGGTGCCCCTTTAAAAGGCCTGTTGTTCATGAAAATGTACAAGTTCCTTGCCATCCTTGTGGTTTTCGCCATCTAGTGGATACACCTGTGCATAAACACCAACAATATTAAGTTGTTGATAAATGCTGATCATTAGTGAAGTGTGCCTCACATCTGTGAAATAGCGTATGTCATAAATGTCATAAACCTAAAACTGAACCAATTGCTTGCAAGTTGTAAACAAACCTGACTGCCATACAAGACAAAAGAGACTCCACTGCTTCTGACCCTCTTCTCACACAGTGTTTTTCTGTCACTCTCAGGATGATTCAAGAGTTTTATACTTGCATTACAAATAGGAGAATTAAATAAAAACAACAAAAAAAGCATATCGTGTCACAGATGTCACACATTATCTTCCGCTCCAGTAGGTGTCGCACTAGAATTTGTCGAACTGTTCAATCTGTGTCGCGTTTCCGGTTCTTCTTCTTCGTTGGTGCACTTGCCTGCAAAGGGAAGTGTCCTCCATGGTGTCATTGTAGGCTTTTTGAGGTTGAATATCCAGAAATAAACAATGTCTGGGTACACACCAGACGAGAAGCTCCGTTTCGAGCAGCTTTCAAAGCTCCGGAGGCAGTGGCTGAAGGACCAGGAGCTCAGTCCGAGGGAGCCCGTGGTACAAGCTAAACCTCCCGGCGCCGTCGCCAAGTTCTGGGCAGGCTTTCTGGAGCCCAAGAGCTTGTGGAGGCTTTACGTGAGTCCCGATACACAGCTAACGCTAGCTAGTTAGCAAAACAACCACCGATGATAACAGTGAACATGAGGAATATCAATAAACAAACTTAACCGTTTACATAGTGTAACTACTGTCAGTTTCATTAAAGCTAACGTACTTAGAGCTACGCGGTGAAACAGCTAAGTTAACCCAACTTACTACTTTCTTCAATTTACAGGCTTGTTTGGTTATATCACATTCAAGTCTGTAATGTACGAAGACTCAGACTCACCGTCTGTCGAAGTAATAACTAATGCATACTGTACTATATTTGACTTTATAGTATGGGAGGTCTTATCAGTATGGCATATTCTGCAGAGACTGAACACCTGGTTAAATAAGGCAAAATTAACCTGCTGCAATTTGACATTATTTTCCACACATGGAGAGATAGAGTGAGTTAAGTTGGATGGTTTTCTTACAGACAAGCCATATGGTAGCCTTTGATCCAGTACATGCATATGAAAAAAACTGCATAATGCTTTGGTACAAAGATCTTACTTAGGTTATCTTCTGTAAACATGTGACAAAGGTGAATTTTAGGGAATCCTGAAACCGTTAATCGATTAGTCAATCTACAGAAAATCAATACATTGTTTTGTTAATTAGTTAATCGTTTAATCAAGTTGATTTCATTTAAGTAGCCCAATATCACAAATTTGGCTCAGATAGCTTCTGTACAATATATGACACCGTTCATCCTAATTCCATTTAGCTGCTTCGGGTTAAGGGTCCTGGTGCTGTGCATGCTGGCTCACTGTCACTCTGTTGTGGCTTCCTGGGACACTTGAGCAGCCATTGTTAATATTATCAGTAACATGTGCTTTTCCTACTATGACAAGCCAAAATGCTTTAAAAGGGCTAATTTGAACATGTTACCTTTGTAATTTTTCCCTGCCTCTAATGTGTATCTCCTTACAGACCTACAAAGCATACAGAGGTGGAGTTTTCACATTAACACGGCTGTTGATACCTGCTTGGATTGTTCACTACTACGTGAAATACCATGTTGCTGTAAGTCAACAGAAATGTTAAACATTATTTGTGATATTTTAGTAAACAAATAAAGAGTAAACAGAATAGAGACCTATTACATGTTATGAGTGTGGTACATATCTGGTGAACATAATTTTATGACTTGATAAGCAGGACTCCTGGAAGTTATGTGCATTAGCGTTAGACCTGTTGACCCTCTGATTGGCTGCTTTTCTTTTACTGTTGTGTATGTAAGTTTTAAGAGAGCCATGATACAGAGTTCAACATACGTGTTCAAGTGTCTAAAGTGTTATTTCAAATTTTAGGTAGCCCACAAGTAGGGTAACTTTCAAAGAAAGCAAAAGCGGATATGCAGCATGGAGTTTATTCCATGTTCTTTAATTCGCTCTTGCATTTGACAAACAAGGGTACCATACATCACTCAGTTCATGCAGGTGTCAGCTTGAGTTTATTAATGGAAATTTCAGTCGTGACAATATATTGATCTGTAGGCATACTAAATAACAATGTCATTGTCCCCGACAGCAAAGGCCATATGGCATTGTGGAATTGAAACCCAAGCTGTTCCCAGTAAGTATGACTAATTTATTAATTCTATCATTGTACTTTTGTTTTTACTATGATCACTATCATTGTTCTTTTTTAAAAAATTTTTTATGTAGAACTGCATATTCGCTTGCTTTACCAGCCATAGGAAGGTCAGATTGTCCCACAGTCTGATTTCATGCAAACAGGCCACTTGTCCTGAGATGCTCCAAGCCTAGAAGAGCTGCTCTCTGAGATGTCTTGATGGAGGATAAAAGTATTTCTAATTTTTTTGTCCTTGTTTTTGTGTTTAGGGTGACACCATTCTGGAGACGGGTGAAGTTGTTCCAGATCTCCCGGAGACCCATGGTCATCACTGAAATTGATCATTTTCTTTTTCTTGAGTTTCTGTTGTAAAAACTGTGTATATGGCAATAAAATATTACAAAGTAATTTATGAGTTATTTTACAAATTAATGTAAATAGTGATATATTACAGTGGAGATTATTAATGAATGTTTTTGATGCTTTCATGAATGACAGGCTGTTGTATTTCTTAGATTTTCCAGTTCACTTCCAGATCACGTCAGTTTAAAGAAAAAATTGTTTGTAAACTCAACCTTAGTAGTGTAGCAGTTATCTGTCAATGATATTTTGATAACATTGGGATTCAAATTCAAAATTTTATGTTTGTTTTAAATTTTAGATTTATACCAACTCTGGTACAGCATAAAGTAACCACTGAACATACACTGGATTGCCAAGTAGCTAGCATAACCTAATGAACATAAAAACATACAATCTTTTTTGTCAGATCTTTACTTTGAAATTCAGCTGGCAAATAAACATATTTGCCTTTTACTCTGAAATTACTCACATGATGTTTCAGACACGCTTCAGACTATTATTAACTGGAGTGAGAACCCTCACCTTTATAAATAACTACATATGTTCAATATGTGGTATCGTAAAAACGAGGGCTTAATGGCTCTTATTTTGTTAACTATCGGCCGGAAATGTGTGTCATGCGGGCTACGGTACAGTAAGTACATTGTAGAACAGCTATTATAACTAAATATGAAAAGAGGAAATAATTAAAATGTATCTTGATGATTTGGTTTTGTGTTTAAAAAATAGTTTTTGGTGGTTCTTCAAAATGTGAAGATGGCGCTTTTATTCTGAAGGGCGGACGTGGCTTGTAGCTTTATGCATTAAAAAAATACTAGTAATGTACGGCAGGAAATGGAAGAAGTAAGGCTATTTGGTCTTGTAAACCTAAACAGTTGGTCCGGAATGACTTTTATGTAGAAATGAATGGGGTTCTACAAGACGAGGAGAGCTAATCAGTTGCCAGTCACATAGGTGTTTGAGGAAGTCAGAGGTAAATATTGTACAACTTTTCTCGAACGTCCTAACTAGTCGTAGAGGTCCTAGCATACCTAGCTAGATAGCTTTAACGCCCTAGCCTACTTGGCTAGCTAGCTTGCTAAATTCAGCTAACCAAGTTCATCCGTCCGTGAACTAGAGTTCGCAGTTTCGATCAGTGGTAGCGTCAATGTACTTCCGACAGAATAGTTTGTGTAAATGTCAGGATTGTTAAGATAATATAAGCACTTAAATCCAGCGTATTTCCAAGTGTTTTACTGATACTAACGTTAGTCACCCTACAAACGGGGCGCTAACGGTTCTAGCCTAACCTGCTAAGCTAACTAACCGAAAAACAACAACGCAATCTTAGGTGGGGAAGGAGAAAAAAACAGTATCGATTATATAGCAGGCTTATTTCGATGTGTTCTTTTCAGTGGCTGCATGTCTTTTAAGGTAAGCGATAGATGAGTAAGGCATTTCCAGGGTCTCAAATGTGCAGCGCGAATAGACCTGATGTAACGTTTGGATCGTCATTGTAGATATGTATCACGGACTGACATAACGTTACTATATGACACTATCCATGGTCTATTCGAGTTAAGCACCCATTTCTGTTAATTATTCTGCTCTGTTTCTCATTACAAGAAATGTTCGTTAACCTAACAAGATTGTTTCCTCGTTACTACCAGATACTTTCATGTATCAAATCGTTTGTGTATGGATAGAGTAGGAACGTGTAGGGTTCTTGAATGTCTGTAAGGCTATTTATGTAGATTTGCATGTTTAGGCTCGTGCCGTGTTCTTATAACAAAATCAAATCAAAAACAAAAGTATTTTGTTGAAAGTCATATTTAATTGTTTTAGTTATGATGAGGCATTGTTCATTATAACGTAAAAGATGAAGAATAACTGGATGAGGACACACCTGTCAACAGCAGCAGGTCATAATCCTCCACAAGGATTTAGTGTTGAATCTGGTGCATACTGTATATGTGAAGAAACATGCTCAACTCTTTTGTTCTTTTCATGTGCAGAACAGGGGTGCTGGAAGTTCAAAATTGATACAGTATGTGCAATTTAATGTGGCGCATAATATTTTCTGTACAAGTCACAGTGTGCAGGCTTTTCAGTTGCCTAATGAATCTGCTGTGTCGGATGTACTTGAAGTGCGTTATTTACCAATGAACAGGAAAGTGTTTTTGTGCAGTTTTAGGCTTAATTGTAAAATGAAGCTACTTAAGTTTATAGGTCTGATTGTAGACTTAACTGCAGCACCTCAGTAGAACCTTACAGGTTACTCTATGGCTGCCCTTAACATTCTTATTTGGTAAGTGTGAGACTTTCCAATTTCATACAAATTTTAACCTAATTTTTCTTGTGTCAGATCATGTCAGCAATCAAGATTGCCCTGCAGCAGAGCCAGAAGAGTGGCAGAAGGAAAACCTCTGAAGCAATGTCGGCAGATGTGTCGCCGGACTCAAAGTGTCCCATCTGTTTGGACATATTTAACAACATTTCTTACCTGGACCTCTGCCTGCACAAGTTCTGTTTCCGTTGTATTCATGAGTGGTCCAAGAACAAAGCCGAGTGCCCTCTATGCAAGCAGCCATTTAATTCAATCTATCACAGTATAAAATCAGAGCAAGACTTTAAAAAGTATGATCTGCAGCCACTGGATAATGGCTCTTTTGGCACTTTTGGAGGAGTGCGGTTTAGATACCGCACAACTCTTACAGGAGTCCATCGACAGATGCGGGGAAGGACATCTCCACCTCCAGACAATGGAGTAATGTTTGAAGCCTCAACAAACCCTGCCCAACAGCCTCAGGACCGTTACATCCGGCGCATGATGATGAGGCTGGCAGCCAAGAGGAGAGCTGCGAGTGAAGGGAGGACAGTGAACAATGTCAGAGAGCAGGAAATGGTAAACTTCAGGAGGGAGCTGTACCGACGGGGGGTGAGGGTTCGGAGTGTTCGCGATGGTGGCCGCTCCCGAGACACCTCAGCTGAGTTCTTTCGAAGAAATCCTGCCTGCCTACATAGACTGATCCCCTGGCTAAAAAGAGAACTCATTGTGTTATATGGGGCCCATGGCTCTTTGGTCAACATAGTTCAACACATCATCATGTCACGCATTACACGCTATGACATGGAGGATGGAGCTATTCAGGAAGAGCTCAGGCCGTTCCTCCAGGGGCGCACAGAGCACTTTCTGCACGAGTTCATCTGCTTTGCAAAGTCCCCTTTCAATATGGAGGCCTATGACCAGCATGCTATCTACGACTGCCCAGCCCCTTCCTCAAATGAGGACAGCAGCTCCAACTCGTCTGTAATAGCTATCTCAGAGGATGAGGAAGACTCGGTGGAGTTGGATCCCCCAGGAGACTCCACATCTACTCTGAGCCACTCTGTATGGGATGATGAGACGCCTGGGCCATCGTATTCTACGACAGCAGAGCAGAGCAGGGCAGAGTGTCTGTCAGTCTTTGACTCGGACTCAGACAGCAGTTTAGAGGAGGAGACCCGAGAGTTTGGGGCTTCTCCACAGCAAATGAGTCCTCATAACCAAACAGACGGGACTCAGGGTGAAGTTAACAACGAAGAGTGTTTGTCTTATGACAGTGATGACTGTGTCATTGTAGGTTTTGTTAAGGCAACAGCAGAGAGGACTCCTGAGCTGGTTCAGCTCTCCTCTAACTCTGATGAGTCTGCCAGTGAAGATACTAAAGAAGTGCCTCTCCTACCTCAACACATCTGCTTCTCCAGTCTCATTCCTATAGCTTCACAGAGTAGTGATCCAAGTGGTGCTGGACGGTCAGAAAATGTAGAAACAGACCACTATCAGTTGGATTCAAAAGAAAGATGTAGCTCTATAACATCTAGCAGACACAAGACATCCAGTAAATCAGACAGAAAAGACACAGATAGGAGATTTGACAGTAATGATAGATCTAGGGAGCGGCACTGGTCAAAGGACAGAGACCACAGGAGAAGGAGGAGGCATTCAAGCAGGAGCCCAGTGGTCTCCCACAGCAGTGTCAGCACACTCTCCAGAGAGAGAGGTTA
Source organism: Macquaria ambigua (assembly GCA_008360985.2). Lineage (NCBI taxonomy): Eukaryota > Metazoa > Chordata > Actinopteri > Centrarchiformes > Percichthyidae > Macquaria > Macquaria ambigua. Next base: position 9,160 of record VMKM01004277.1, on the reverse strand, counting down.
TTCTTACTCCAGTGGCAGAGACTTCTACTCAAAATGTGATAGTGACTATAAAAGGAGGGACGGTGATCACAGCTATCAGTCATATAGGCATTACAACCAAGAGAGAAATGATAGTGGGATGCATTACACAGAGAGGCGGTCCTACTACTACAGTAGCCGCAAGTACTCAGATCGGCACTCGTATTCTCACTCCAGGAGCCACAGCAGGGACTCGCGGAGACGGGACAGGAGGCATTCTCGATCTAGGACTTGTTCCAGCAGTCGCTCTCCTTCAGTGAAAAAGAAGTCTCACCACGACAAGCCTGGTGGAAAGAGGAAATACAAAACAAGACATTTGGAGGAGCCGTCGGAAAACACACTGTCCAACTCGTATGCTGAAGGTGACTCCCCCACGTTGTTAACAAAACACAAGAAAAAGAGCAAAGAGAAGCATCATAAAAAATCCAAAGAGAGGTCAAGAAAGACTAGCAGGAGCCTCAGCGTGGAGCTCGTCAATGAGGAAAACTCTTACGAGCGAAGCAAGCGTCACCATAAGAAAAAGAAGAAACACAAGAAGAAAAGCAAAAGGCACAAGAGTAATGAGCGCACGGAGAAGCGCTCACCCACTGTCATTACCATTGATAGTGACAGTGATTCTTTTGCTAATGACAGTGTCACCCAGGCCAGCAGCACTAACAAGGACACCCCTGTTGACAATACCACAAATGACCCAGTAGACCCCGCCCCTCCCTACTCTCATGTGTAGTTATATAGAAGTTCAGATTCCTGCTGTGTGTGGTGGGAATTGATGGATTCCCCCTCAGCTGCTAATGCCTTCCATCAGTATTTTGGATCAAAACAATGTTCAATATGTTGAAGGTCAGCAGACCTTGAAGGATATAGGATAGGATGAATACACATATCCCTTTAAATGCTATCGCAAGTGTTTACTTCTGTGACAGTTCATTGGACGCTGGCTTACATGACAGACACAGATATCCGTGTTGAACTGGAGAGGGGTCATCATTGGATAAATGGCCGTTTTAGACCATCAAGGTCTAGTTTCTTGACTGTATTAACTAACACCTAAAAGAATCCTATTTTACGTGCCACTATGAACAAGGCACACTGGAATAATATTGGGAGTCCCACATCTTTAAGTGTCAGTTCTTAATCTGGAAATTCATTTTCTTTAATGGATGTATTTTACTTCTAAGGTGTTCTCAGGGATAATGTTGATCTCATTTTCTGTTATTATAAGTCGGCTATATTCTTGAGACAAAACAATTTCTACCTGCCGCTCATGGTGTACTACTTATCTGCAGATGGTGTTTTGATTTCAGAATGGGCTCTTTTGTATTGAATTTTATTTAAAATAAATTGTAATGATCAACTATGTGTGCTATTTTGTTAATGTTGGTTTTCTGTTTATTTCATGTAGGATCAGACTAAATATATTGAAGTACTGTGGTTCATATTAATAATAGCGGGGCTATACATATGCCAACTGTCTTAATGTGACTTCAGCTAGACTGAGGCTTTATTATATGACTACCTCATTGTGTGTGTGTGTGTGTGTGTGTGTGTGTGTTTTGTAAAAATATAAAATGATGTAATCAAACTTACTTATTACAAAACAGGCAGTGCAAACATGCTTACATTGATTGTTATTTATCATATTTACAGAATTGTCATTGTGATTGTGTGTTGGTGTTTCCACTATACACACAGATCACGTGGTAAACTGACATTTTGATACTAAACCCCTAGGTAGATAGATGATAGATTTTCATAGAGAAAAGAGGTTGCTATAGGTTTGCTATAGAGAAAAGACAACAAGAAATTGAGTGGAAAAAATACCATTGTACAAGCTTTTATAACACTATATCCAAGAGGATTATAAACAGTCTAGTGTGTTGAGAGAGTATCTAACCCCTTTTATTAGTTTACATCTTGTGTTACAGCTTCAAACTAGGTCAAAGGTGTAAAATAAGTTGGAGGGAAGAGGTGAAAGATGGTAAATGTAAGAGAAACTATAAATGACAGTAAATTTCTTTGCATAGATTTGTAGTGTTATGGCCCAGCTCAGAGACCATAGCAAATAAGGGAAGCACACACGAGAGATTAACTAAAAGAAAGGAATTTTATTTGACAAATGTAACAAAAATGTAGATTCTAACAAATGAGACTGGCATAGAAACATACTGCCAGGCTAGATAATAGTAAATAAACCAACCGATCACCAAAAACCAACATAACGGGGAGAGAGAGCTTTCCCCCTACCAACTATTTATATTATTCGTAATTACTTCACATACAGGTGCAGCTATGATTTACTTGCACTCTATGATATTATCACATATGTTTTATTGTACCACATACAACCACTTTGTAAACTGTTTAAATTAGCTCTAAAATCGCTGGACAAAAAACTGAACTCATACCACTATTGCAATATTATCGAAAAATACAACTTATTGAGCCATGGAAATGTTTTATGACCAACGTTTGTTTACTTTATAAGATACTGCATGGTTTAGCTCCCCCACCCCTTAAACAATTTATTCTAACAGCTCAATAAGAGAAACAAGATCATCAATGAGGGGAGAATGTTAAACTTAAAACTTTGCTCGACAAAATTTGCTCAAACTGGTTTTTCAATTGCAGCAACAAAACCGTGGAATGCTATCCCTACACATAGAGAGTGTATTAGTTTTAATCAGTTTAAAACTAATGTTAAAAAAATGGTTGAAAGACAGACAGTCATGTTGTCATTAAGGTCTGATAAAAAAAAAAAATGTTGGTCTTACAGGTGGATTTGCTATTTATTAGTGTGGAATTATCATTTTTATATTGTTATATGTGCATTGTGTACACGCCCAGGGACACCAGATGGAAATTAGCATTGTGCTATATCTGGTGCAATATATTTATTGTACCCTGTCCCTGTTTTAAATAAACCAATAAAACATTTTTTAAAAACTAGTAAATGTAGGTTTATCGCATATCGCCATGCTTTTATTTTGAAGGCGAACACATCGAACAGGAAGACGGGTGATGTCCGTTGAACCGACGGATGTTAACGGTTGTGGCTACAAAGCATCTTCCTCACAACTTGGTCAAATCTTCACTTTTACAGGCAAGAAAACTGTCACCATGGCTTCTGCGGCGCCCATTAAGGTAATAACCTAAAATTTAATCCCACTTTGAAAGTCTTGCTAACTGAACAATGTGTGTTTGAACACTGTGCCAGAGGGAAAAATGAATGAGAAAGCATAGCTAGGTGACGTTAACGTAATTTCATGCTAGATGTGCAGTTATGACAGACCTAGTGCGGGAAAAGCTCTTAGCCGTTGGCACCGTAGTAGCAAACCTGTATTTATAGTCTGCAGTCTTTTAAGTAAACGGCTTTGGCTAAATAACACAAGCTAACGTGTGCATGCTAACTGCAAGATTGCTCTGTAAGTGTGGTACTGTTAAAACAGCTAAAGGAGAACCATCTCAGGTACAGTTGATTTGGCACGTGGCAGAGTGCACCCCGCAGCTTTGACCCGCTGTGCCGTGACAGCTGTCAGCTGGCAGTTAATCAGTGGTGTGGAAGAAGTATCCCAGTCCTTACCTTAAGTAAAAGTAGCAATACAACCAGGGTGGGAAATGTTTTGTCTGAAATCTACCAGCCACTTTCATATTTTACCAGCATTTGGCTGTTGCTGATTTCCCATCCTGAATACACCGCTGAAATCTTTACATAACTTAAAGTATGATCAGCAAAATATACTTAAAGTAGTAGCTGAAATTGATTATACAGGCAGTGTGGCCTTTGTCAGTGTTGTGTTTTTTTTTTTTAAACAGATGTTTAAACAACATAATATCCACACATTCAGACAAACAAATAAGTTGCTCCACATCAAGGAACCATCTAATTATACTCCACTTTGACAGGGCAAAACTACAAAACATTTCTAAGTGCAAAAGAGATGAAAATAAAATAATAATAAAAAAAACACAAGTATAAGCATTAATAAGAATCTGCATAAATTATATCAGCAAAAAAAATAAATAAAGGCAAACAGGCATCTGCAGATTTCTCCATAAACTCCATAAAAGATATATTTCTTCTCAAAGCTAGAGTTTTTTCCCTTAATAATCACAATGTAAGTTTTTCAAGAGCAAGAGAGTGATGGACCCAAATTTGTAGACTGAGGTCTGTAAACTGATTTCCAAAACTTAGCTATAGTATGTTTTGCTGGTAATAAACAAAATACAGTCATTTATTTTATCTGTTTGGCTTGGTTTACAATCTGCAGGAAAAAAATCAGAGGATACATAGTTTAGCACATGCTGACAATCTTACACATGTAACATAAGACAGTTTTATAATGTTATATTTTGTAATATTGGAGTATAATTCTTATTAATGCATTGATTAATGTGCAAACAGCATTTCAATGTTGTGGGTGGTTCAAGGTGGAACCAATTTTAACAATTTAACATACTGTTAGTAGTTGAATCTGTTACTATGTATCATATTTTTTTTATGTTATGTAATATGTTAATCTGCAAAGTACTAACTAATACAGATGTCAAATAAGTGGAGTAAAAAAGTACAGTATTTGCTTCTGAAATGCAGTGAAGTTGGAGTAGAAGTACAGTACTTGAGTAAATATATTTACCTTGGAGCACTGCAGTTAACTGACTGTAAACAGTAAAGTAAATATGTAGCAAAGCTTAAATAGAAGTACAATACTTGAGTAAATATATTTACCTTGGAGCGCTGCTGTTGACTGACTATAAACAGTAGAGTAAATATGCACAAACACAAACAGCTTTCTCCCTTAGAGAGAAATAACAGCATAAAGTCTTGTCATATTGTTGTGGTGTTATGTTGTGGTTATGCCTTGGGAGTTTGTCAATTGGTAATGAATCAGTGACTGATTTGAATGTGTGCTCATGTAATTTTAAACACTACATTTTTAGCTATTTTGTGTTTTTATCCACACCCCAGTTTCCCTGTACTGTATGCAAAACACATCATGTAAAGTTTTATTTATTTGTGTTTTTTAAATTGGTATACAAATGGAAGTGTTTTGGTCAGATATTAAATCTAATGTGGTTGTCTGTTGATGACTTTCTCAACATTTTTGTTTAGATTGGAATAATTGGTGGTTCAGGCCTTGATGACCCAGATATCTTGGAGGGAAGGACTGAGCGTTATGTTGACACACCGTATGGAAAGGTTAGTTGTGTTTTGTGAATTTGTGGTCCAAAGATGTTTCTTGTCAAATAGAGCAGTGCAAGCAACAAGCTCCACTGGCATTCTTGCCTGTTTTGCTAGTAAATGATTCCTTACAGTAGTGTTTTTATGTATAATTGGATTCTTCTGCTCTTCTTGAACAGCCATCCGATGCTCTGATTCTGGGGAAGATAAAAAATGTAGAATGTGTGCTCCTTGCAAGGTAAGAAAGGCTGTTTTACTTTACTTTAAAATGTGAATTATGAAAATGTTTTATTTATTAGCACCATCTAGTGGAAAAACTTCGCACTTGTCATATATACTGGGCAGTATGCATTGTCTGCATCTCTTCAATATTTCCCTCCATCTAATAATGAGGTGCATAAATTAAATCCAAGGATATATTTTCATGTTTCTGACATTGACCTAAAAATCAATATAAACAATGTATGTCGAATGCTGCTTTCCCTATCCTTAGGCATGGGAGGCAACACACTATAATGCCGTCCAATGTGAACTACCAGGCCAACATCTGGGCACTGAAAGAAGAGGGCTGTACACATCTGCTGGTTACCACGGCCTGTGGCTCACTCCGGGAGGAGATTCAGCCAGGAGACATTGTCATCATAGATCAGTTCATTGACAGGTGAGTGGGATTTGACCACAACAGCAGGTTACGGTTCAGACATTTGTTTTTGCTTTCCACATACTCTGAGGGCGTATAAGAAACAGTGACTGTCGGAGCATTTAAATTGTATTCTTATATGTTTTAAAGTAATTTAGGGCAGCTGTGGCTCAGGAGGTAGAGCGGGTCGTCCATTAATCCCAGGGTTGGAGGTTCGATCCCCGGCTCCTCCTGTCCACATGCCGCAAGTTGCACCTGATTGGAGGCCAGCACCTTGCATGGCAGTTATGTCGCCATCCGTGTGTGAATGTATGTGTGAATGGTTGAATGAGACTAATCTGTAAAGAGCTTTGGGAACCATTAAGGTTGAATAGCGCTATATAATTGAAGTCCATTTACCATTTAGTTATTCTTTGTTTTCAAAATGTGAAAATTACAGTCAGCTGAATACGTTTATCTTGGCTTTTGTTGCTGACTGCTATCAGACAGAACATGAAGAAGGGTTCTGTGTAGGTGGGGCGTGAAGCCTTGTCATCATAGCGAGAGGAAATTATTGTATGAAGTGGTGCAAAGTGATAACATGAAGTTGTTGCAAGAGCTCAATAAATAAAAGATTGCATTTACAAGTAGCATACACATAGCTTTTATTTTTACCAGCTGTGTGAAGAATGCCAGCTGTGTGAGCTTAATGCACAAACATGAGTGGAGAGACTCTTAATCTTTCCTGGCTATTTTTCAGAACCTGATCCCAATTTCAGCCCCACTCCTCCATATGACCCCTCCATCACTGCCAGTACAGTGGTGCGGTTCAGAAAAGTTTATTTGGACAATAAGACATAAGAGCAATGTGCAGAAATTAATTTGCCACACACTTGCCAATCGCAATGACAACATACAGAAACCAGTGCAATACAGAGCACCCAATGTCCAATTGTGGGAGCTGTCTGATCACACTTCTTTTCATGTATACAGTATAAGACCCTTAAATCATCTGACTGACATTCTCGTACAACAGCCTTATTCTTATTAACACTGCTAATTAAATACAACAGTCATGTCCTATCACAATCTATCACATTGCACACCCTTAAGTGTGTTACTGCTTATTCAAATGGATTGACCTTTTTGAGATTGAATCTGAAAAGCAACACAGTGTGCCACAGTATGAAGTTTATGTGAATAAAGTGGCTACATTGTTTGCTGATGTTTTATGAATGAAACCCTGTAAATGAAGACTGGTTTTATTAGTGGTCTTAATGTGTTCCTTTTAAATAGTTTGACCCTCTGTCAAAGGTTGTTGTTGGTTGTAATGACTATACAGGAGGTCTGTTGTAATTCAAGCATCTTCCCACACATATCACTGACAGGATTCATGTTACTGTGTGACAAGAGTGTCCAGATAGCTGAGTGAGAAAAGGGGAAGGACTTGACTCACCATGTTTGACACATTTGTCAAAGCAAATATTTGTTTACTAGGATGTTCAGTGGGAAGAATTTTGAACCTCTGCCTGATGTTTTGCTGGGCTCTCAAGTGTCACAGTTTGCTTAGGGTTTCAGGAGACTTAAAAATGCTGTCACTGTGACGTTCCACCCATGGAAACAGTTGACACCAATAGGATGATCGTCTGGAGCATGAACTTTGCAACAGAGATATTTTTGTCAGGGCTCCTTCCTGTCTGTCTCATGTTTCATTTAGTGTATCACTGTCTCTGAGTTGTCAGAATTCCAGCCTTCAGTTCTCATTCATTCAATTTACTCAGCTAATACCCACTATCATCTTTTTAGTGGCTGTCGTGGAGAGCTCTTGTTCACATAGACTTTTCTTCCCTCATTTTGGAGTGGATTTTTAATTATGGGTTTGAATTGAATGAATTATATATTGATTGACTGTGCTGTTATGCTTTTGATACTGATTTTGATGAGAGTTGACCAGAAATAAACCTTTGTTGCCTGATTCCTGTGTTTTATTTAGATTTGTAATTAATACCGATTTATTTATTTATTTATTTATTTATTTATTTATTTATTCATTCCCCCGGTCCAAGTCGTCAGTCGCAACAAAACCCTTGAAAATAATCTTGTATTTCCGGGTTTCGATCACTAGAGTTAGACACTCTGAGTAAACCTGAGGATATCTTCCTTATTCACTGACATGGGAAAGCGTACTTTCTCAGCAGTGTCTGACCTCCAGGCATATATACCAGTGCTTTATCTGTAGCATGACCCTGTAGGAGCGTTGTGCTCTCTCAGTTAGCTGATTGCACAAATTCCATTGAATAACTCAATATGTGCAGTGAGAGGTGCTGTTTATGGCTTATTTGTCACCAATGAGTTTGCGTACAGCTGGGTGAATTGAGATAAGTAGTAAACTGCCTTCCCACTGTCGTGTCAGTGTGTTCCCCTGTACACTTGTATGCGACTGCATCACGTTGCCTGTGGCTTTGCTTGCCCTGTTGGTGAAACTGATGAATAGCTCAACTGCCAGTATCAAGCACAGACAAGATCTATTTATCAGAAATGAGGAAGTTGCTTGTTGGGACTTGTTCAGACTTGTCCCACAGCATGTGACGGCATGTTTCTGAAGGCTTCACTTCTTCTGATGCCACAATTGTTACGTCACGCCTGCTTACTTGTTCCCTATGACTACTCCAAACATAACACTTGGTTTCTATGAGTTAGGGCTTCTGGCTTTACTGTCTCACACAGGCCTTAAATGCTTTTTGCACGCAGGTTCCAAATCCTAGTTTGACCTTTTTGATTTAGGATCTCTTGCTTTCATTTTTACTTTTCTTAGTACTGGAGTTGCTCTTGACCTTTTGATAAGAGGGCTGAATTTCCTCATACTGACAAAGTGGCATTTCAACAACATTAATCTGTTTTTTATGTGACCATCTACATTTAAAAATGTATCATTAATTATAAAAATACAGTGTATTGCAAACACTTCAGACAACTTAAAGGGTAATTCTGGTATTTTTAAACCTGGGTCCCAATTTTAACAAAAAAAAAAAAATAAATAAATAAATAAATAAATAAATATATATATATATATATATATATATATATATATATATATATATATATATATATATATATATATACATAAATTTTTTTTTTATACATATATTACTAAATCACTAATGGGTACACTAAAGTGTCTAAGTGTCTAAACACAATGGAAAGGATCCCTACAGAGACAGACCTTTTTGTTAAAGAGTAAGATCCTTTTTGCTTAACCAGAAACAGAAGTCTCACTCAAGGAAAAGTCTCGCTCTGAAAGACGACAGTGTACTTTGACAGGGGCATTTGCCCACAAAGATTAT
>VMKM01004276.1:0-19498 GCA_008360985.2 Macquaria ambigua | reverse complement strand
ATTTTAATTTCTTATTCTCTTCCCACATGATTCACAGGTTAAAATCTTGGGACTATGTCACAATACAAAAACAAGGCCCTTATTTACAACAACTGCACATTAAGTTGTCATTATTTATGTACACCGGTGCATTAAGACTGTTAAGGGTGAGAGTGACAGGATGTTTGTGCAAACGGGCTGCAGTCACGTGACGTTTTTGTGTACACATAGCATGAGGGACACAAAATGAAACAGATACAGAGAGAAATAAGAAAAACAGAAAATCTGTGGTAACCGTAATGTTTTGGGGATCAAAATATGATTTCTGAGTGTTTTATAAATGAGTTGTGATTATTATTTTGGATTGGGACAGTGAAACAGTGAAATGTCTTTTTGTCATAGCTTTTAATTTGAAGGAGTACCATGACCTTTTCAGGAGCATCATTGTGTGAGTCTGAGATGTTTCCTCAGCTGCTTTGTTTGAGGCTATAGGGTTAATTTATGACAGAAAAATATCTACATTAAGCGTTATTGTCAATGTTTTAATTATTTTTAAATTCTGCAGTTGAATTGTGATTCATTTCTTTGGCTTTTTGGGTCAAGAAACTTCTGCTTGAGGGTAAAAATGTGATTTTCCTTTAAAGGTTCAATTGTACAAAGCTAATATATATATTTTTTTTAAATCATTAGGGAACAAGAAGGTCCCTCTGTGGTTTTCATGCGACAGCAGTGAAACATAAAACACTGTATTACAGTTAAAAGACACAGATCATGTCACTCCATGAAACAGCATTTAAACTACACACCATCATGTAAAACTCATCGTCCTAAATGCCGAAATACGATTCCTTTTTTTTTTTGATGCTCAGAATATATTATAAGTTGTATTTTTATTTTTGTAGACATTATTTAGGAAAACAAGACAATAAGATGAACTAACCAACCTCTGTCAGGGCCCCTTTAACGGCTTCTTGTTATGAAAATATGGTTTCCTCCAAAAAATGGTGCAGAATTTTGGTCATTTTAACTTCAGAGATGGATTTAAAAAGTGGAAAAATAAAACATATCAATTCTTTTCTTGTAACTCTCAACTGCCTACACATCGCATAGCATGTTTGGTGAGCAGTTCAAACCGAAGCTGGCTCATGGCAAAAGGTGAAATTCCCCACAGATACATCCACAGGCAAGTGAAATAAGATGTTTCACCCAGATAAGTCCTGAACATTCATTTTATTCCAGTTTATGATAAGTTAAAAGAAACAAGAGCTAGAGAGATGACAAAATTAGTAAAATCAAAACCGGTTACTGCTGAACATGCTGTGAACCAGCCCCCCAGCAAGTCAGTCAATCATTTAATAAGGTGGAAACTAAACTAGTCAGTCAGTCAGTCAGATATTAAGTTGGCAAACTAAACAGTGAGTCAGTCTGCTGGTACATCTAATGTTTCCAAGCCGGTGTCTGTCGCACGCACCAGAACGGAGCGTTAAACTGTGAGTTGCCAGCTGTAATAAACTTATATGGGATGATACTGACCAGCATCACTCACACAGGACTTGAATGTAAACCCACAGTGATTTACTGCTAAAGTTACTGCTGCTTTAAATACACAGTACTTCGTGCTGGTTGACTCTGTGAATGGTTGTGTATGTGTGTAAATATTCAGCAGAACATTTTAATTAATGTATTAAACAAACACAAAACTGGGCCTGTGTGTTCATTACAAATTTTACAAACTTGAACTTAAACATAATGACTGCAGATTGTTGCTTCAGTCTACCACTAGATGTCTCTGTTGTTTACAGTAATAACTGCACGCAGGCCAGTATCATCAGTCTGGGCTGCAGTCTGCCTGCACCCCTCTGTTTGGAAGTGAAGCTGGAGGATGTATTGCATGAGCAGTTCTTCAGGGTTTGGTGCAGGTTTCAGAGAGCCTAGTTAAAGACTATAAGAGCTTTTATTCCCACCTGGAAGTTAAATTAGAACCAATAAAAAAACATCATGTAAAACAATTAATGTACAGGATAAAAAGACAAAATTAATTCTTGAAGTACATCAGTCAAACTGTGTTCAGTAAAGCTAGCAAACTTTACACACAAGCGTGGGCTTTAACAGACTACACAAAATCCCAAAGCCTGCATCTTAAGTTTTAGAAAAACTAAAACAGAAATGCAAATGAACCCAGAGCAAAACCCTTCAACTGACCTTTCAAAAACTATGTTAAATAAAAGCTACACACAAATTAGAAGCAGCAGTTGCAGTACATTTCAAGGATAATTAGGCCAGTCTGCTTCCTTGAGAAATCATACAACTAAGAGAGGTAGTGAGGTATTATCAGTAAAAAGAGACCTGCAGGAAGTCTGTTTGTTTGTGTGTATCTGTGTGTGTTTGCTCTGTCACTGCTCTGAGAACATTTTCATATTAGAAGGTTGGGGTGCTTTGTCTTTAACACAAGAAAGTGACTCAAATGTTTATTTTACTGCAATATAATATTAATAGTTCTTAACTTGCAGTCTTGATGGAAGCATATGCAAAATATTTAATAAACAAGCTGTTGTACTCTGAAGGTAAAGAGCAGTGCAGTTACAGATGTTAACATGAGGCTTATATGCAAGAAAGGTAACCAAACCATCAGCTGTGACCCAAACTATGATAAGGAACCAGTTCAGTGTCTCACCACTGCTCTGAAAAATAACCGCTTCCTTTCAGCTCCCGGACGTAGTTACTGGGGAACCACCCAGCGTTCCCACCAGCCCCCCTCCTCCTGCCGGCTCACGCTGATGATGTCGCCCTTGGAGAAGGAGAGTTCGTCCTCATTGGTCTGCTGGAAGTTGAAGCACGCCTTGACCAGCACGTGGTCGCACCCACTGCCCTCTGACATGTCACCATCAACAAGGACACAAAGATGTCTTCCTGACATTTCCATGCATGTATCTCAACAACTCATCAGCAACAACAGTTCTCTGAAACACATTGCAACAATACAGTTTACTGAATGCAGTCAACAGAAAATATATATATTTTTTAGAAATTATGGTTTTGTTCCTTTAAAGTACACTATCTTTATTTAGCTTGCATCAGTACCTCATTATGAATTTACATTATGAAAGCATACGTCAGACTAAAAATGAAGAAATGCTACGTTTAGCGGGGGTTTATATCCCTGCTCCAACTGCAGTCTGGAGCTGGATTACTCAAAGTCTGAGCTCCCCCCACACACACATACACACAGTGTTATGAGGACTTAGATTCCTCTAATTCCAAAATAATAGATTATTTATCATGAAGATTATTTGGTCATCTTTAGGAACTAATTAGTCTTACTGCACTTGAAACATTTATTTCGACAGAGAACGGTCTTTACTTTCACATTGTAATAAACATGAGTAAAACCTGCTTTAAACATGCAAATCTTTAAATCCAAATTAATATTGTTTTCATGAAATTAGTGTCTTCTTACAGTTAAATATATTTAGAATTTAACATGATATAAATAATAATAATGCTGCTACAATTAGCCACTAAATACAAGATTTTAATAACGTCATAGTAAATGCAGTTATGTTTATCTGATTATAGTGAAAATACGCTCACCTGCAGCTGAGAGGCAGAGAGCACATAATCACAGCATACTTAAAATAAACACCTGTGATTGGTTGAAAAGCTTACCTAATAATAGGGAGTAGCTGATTTCATCCTGCAGAGAAGGAACTCTAAATGCACAGAATCAATATCCCACCCGATTAAGTTTAATTAAAAGTAGAAGCCAAATTTATGATTACGATTTTTATCTGATTGTGTAGCTCTGGTTAATCAGGGACGTCAAAATAATTTTCCAAGTCTGGAGCCAAACCTTGTTATGGTCTACAGCCCAGGACTCCTGTCCTGTGTTGCATAATCTGCTCTTCTCCATTATGAATCAATGATCAATAGTGTGTGTGTGTGTGTGTGTGTGTGTGTGTGTGTGTGTGTGTGTGTGGTGTCGTTTTGTACCACACTAATCACTAGCCCTCTCTACACACCCATATGATATATGGATATGACCTGGCTTGACCCACTGTTGTGCAAACACACAGACACATGCACAAGCCCTATTACGTGTTTTTGAACTCGGATAACAATACAGATATTTTTTAGATAAACATGCCAACAGCCAAACATTTTGTATTGATTTCAATATTTCCAACTTTATATTTGACAGTTTCTGTGCCAAACAATTCTGCAAAACTATTGATTGCTTCCCACAGAGAGAAGTCTGCGTGAGATGCATGATCATCATCTGATCCATATTTCGCCTCAGAATCACTTTCAGTAAAAGGATTCCCACAGACCGTATTGATCTAGTCACAAATAAACATATATCTGTATCATATCTCTCATTTCAAAAGGGGACAACGCATAGACTGTATATAAAGACAGACGATATGACAGCTCCCCAAAAGTGAAGCCAAAACATCTCGATCGCCCCCTGGTGGCTGACTGCGGTATAGGTCATAAACCCCGCCCCCTCCATGTTAGCGGATGGGACATGGGTCAAATTGAAAAATTAAAGTACATGTCAAATAAAATGTTCCCAAAGATGGTTTCTGTTAGTTTAGGGAGTTCTTATCACGCTGATGTTTGTTCAAGTGTTCATTTTTCTGATACGTTTGATTTTAATTAGTTATTTGATGCTGTAAAAAAGGGGCTGTGACGTCATGACTGACAACTTCTGGTGTGCTTGCGATTGGTTTAGACGGGTGTATGGGCGGGACCTCGATACCATGGATGGCCCCGTTCATTCCTATGAAAGCTGCTCAGTGGCGCATGAAGCAAAAAATGTTCGACTTCCCGGGTATAAAATTACCCAGATCTTCCACATAGCTTCCGCATTCTTGGCCCATAGAGCAAGCGCACTAGCTTTTCCTTTAACCCTGCCTCCAAACCGCTCCGTCTCAGGCTCACTCACATGAATAGCAGTCACTCTATAACTCTGGATTCGGCTATTTATGCATTTTACAACTTTTAGGCCATAATGATTTAAATAAGGGCTATTTAAGTGTTCATACTGGCTAGTTGTTGTACCTCAAAAAAAATTATCCGCTGATTTACAGACGTCTCTTTCCCAATGTAAGTCTATGGGAAAAAGTGTCTTGGGGCCAGTGTGCATCACGTGACGGACCTGGAAGTTGTAATTACACGGTTTGGCCACTATGTCAAATTGGCTTCCTGGGGGCTTGCTCTGGCCCCAAAAGACACCAACGCAAGATGGCAGCTCCTGTATCTGGGATATTTTGGCTTCATTTTTGTACAGTGGGAGGAAGTGGAGACGCGTTGTCCATCTTTAGATACAGTCTATGGTGGAGACTTATTTTGCATACAGCAAATATGACCATAGCTTGATGTTTATAGATACAGTATTAACTGACAGGTTTTTTTTACCAACTGAACACATTACCATGATTTGCTTTAGTAACATAAATCATATTTCCAGCCATGCGTAATCTCATTAAAGGAATAGTTCGTCATTTTGGGAACTACGCTTATTTGCTTTCTTGCTGGGAGTTGGATGAGAAGGTCGATACCGCTCTCATCTTTAAAGCGCTAAATATAAAGCTGGAGTCTGCAGCTGGTTATCTTAGCTTAGCATAAAGACTGGACATAGAGGTAAACAGCTAGCATGGCTCGGTCTGGAGTTAAGAAAACTGGCCTATCAGCACATCTAAATTTCTTTGGTTAGTCCTCGATCCTTGCCTTGTAGGTGGTAGCGGTCCGACAAGAGTCTCCCACCACGAAATAGTCCCACATGTAACACTCAGCGAAAACACAAATAATAATTTTCACACTTTGGTTGTTGTACAGATTAAAGAAACAAGATATAATGTGTTAATTAGTGAACTTTAGAGCTGGAACTAGTCAGGTTTTGTTACCCTCTGACAGAGCCAGGCTAGCTCTTTCCCCACTTCTTCCAGTCTTTATGGTAAGCTAAGCTAACCAGCTGCGGGCTCCAGCCTAGCGCACATAGAGTGGTATCAATCTTCTCATCTCATTCTCGGCAAGAAAGCAAATTAATGTATTTCCCCAAATGTCAAACTATTCCTTTAAAGTCTTTTAAGTCACTTTCTCAGCTCAGAGTTCCCCTCTGGCTCAGACAAAGCTGTCCCTGCTGAAGGTCCGACCGGTCTTCGTTGTCGCTCTGGTTGGTCGGCTCTTCCTGCCTTCATATACCAGCGGTGGCGCCAGAGTCACTCTGGACGTTGAGTCTGGCAGCATGTAGGTCCGCCTAGTCCGGGCGGTGGCATAAGTGGCTGGTTTCTGTTGCCTTTTTGGAGAACTGCTGACATAGTTGAAACAGAAGATACATGGTGAAGTTACTTATCTCAATGTTTCTTTTCATGCAGTTACTGTTTTTTGGCTTTTATGTGGTCCACAATACAGTTAGTCACAGTCAGGAATATAGATAATAGTGTTTAAGTGAAATATAAGATGTTTAATATTTACCTTGATGGTAGGCCTTCTTTTCCAGAGAAGTAGGTCAGCACCGTCCCTCCAGAGAGGAGAAGGATGGAGCCTCCCCAGCCAATGAAAACTGCAGCTCCAAGTTCATATCTGAACAGCAAGTATATCAAAAGTTATGGTTTTGTTTTTCTGCACTTTTTTATTCCTATTTTCAAATATCACTTACAGGGACCATGTAATAAAGTACTCACTTCTGTCCCCTGAAATTTGGATCCAAGTATTCTCTTATGACTTTGTTGGCCCACCATGAGTAGGTGATCATACCACAGAGTCCTAACGGAAAATATACCTTACTTTAAACATCCTGAGTGCATAACATTCAGTGTTTCAAAGTTTAATACTCCAAATAACCGGGCTTAATAACGGGCTTTTTACCTGAAACCAGGTAGGTTATACCACCTGCAAAGGTCACCCTGGCATTGGCAATGTCTGATCCACCTATTTTAGTGCATTTCATCCCTATGAGTGTGAGGACTCCTCCGAAGAAGCCAGTGGTGACAGCACAGACAGCGAGAGCTCTGCAAGCGTGCAGGAACCCTGAAAGAAAACAGGTAATAAAGGTTTTTTAAATAAATGAAAGTTAAATGTACGATTAGAGTATTTAAAGCACTTCACTTAGACATTTCTATTAATTAGTGCCTCTTACTGTGCTGTGTTATCTAAACAGGCAATCTTTGTCACTGCAAAACCTTTAACTGGAACCAAATTCATCAAGGGACTGTATGAAAATGGTTAGAGGGAGAGAAGAGGGAAGGTTTTGTTGGGAGGGTAGTCTGATCTTTGGGGTGAGAGCTGGTGAAGATCTTTTAATGCTTTCTCATCCCAGATTAATTCTACCCTTTCAAGATTTATTGTAAAGGTTTTGATATTTGATGGTGCTGTCTGGAAGTGACGTTTCCAACCGGCGATGCAGGCATCATGTAATTAATATATTTTTATTAAGTAGTATCGGGGTTGGGTGGAAAATATTTATCAGTTGCCACAGAGCTGCTCCCTGCAACCAGTTCACTCATTCTTTTACTGTAATAATTGTTTACTTAGCAGCTCTTTATTCAAAAACTGACATTTTGTGATGTTTTTCATAAATATATTAATTTTAAATATTGGCGCAGAGGCTATTGTTTTTCCCCAAATCAAGGGGAAGGTCCAAAGATAGCTCTGGGGAACATCTTTCTTTTTCATAAAATTAAATATACAATTCACCCCCACCCCACCCCAATCATTTTTGCACGGCCCCTAAATCTTTCAACTATTGAGAATTAAAGCTTAATAAAACAGTTGTCAGAGAATTCTACCAGACAGGCCCAGCATGGAAGGGTAATCCTTGCAGTCGGACACCCCCGTGGTGTCTGAGATGCAGTCCTTCCACAGGTTGAAGTAGGACTTGGAGGTGGTCAGCACGGTGCTGCCCACCTCGGAGAAAGTCCAGTACTCTGTGGGAAGCGTGGAACACACCAGGATCCAGCCGCACAGGCAGGACACAAAGCAGCCGATCTCCATGTACATCACCACCTTACTGTACTTCATGGTGAGTGCTGCTCCTCAAGCAAAAACTAGTAGAGATGAAAAACGATCAATATCCGTTAAATATAGTAACGTCCATGTTTGAACAACTTCTCACTGTGGGAAACTGGCCTGAGCTCTCCCTCTATGTCATTGCGGAGGTGTAGGTGTCAGCCCAGCGGTGTGGATGTTTGGATGCTTTCTCATCTTATCTTTTAGATAGTTTTGCCTAGTAAGCATCCTCCATGTTCCCAGCACTCAGGGAACATGAAGGAAAACGTCCCCGTAAAACCCTTATGTTTTGTTTTATTTCCTCATTGTTGCAAAGTTTTTTATTCTTCAAATACTTTTTCTTCTTTTCTGACCTCATTAAAACCCAAAATGTAGGAAAGTATTACATTGATAATCCATCTCTTAGCCCCCAGAAAATTACTTTTTATTACTTTTGTTTGTTTGTTTTGTTGTTATAAGAGATAAGAGAAATTCAAATTGATTTATTTGTAATTTGGGAGAGGTTGTACTTCATAAGAACACCAATCGCAGACATAGAGGAAAAGAAATTGTATTTAAGCATATTTTACAGCTGAGACCCCAAACAGAAGTCATTTTCTGTAGTGTGTATATAAAAGTCATAAAGCATCAAGCTCATAAAACAATATTTTGTTTGTTTTTTGGGCTGGTAAAGAAGGTCCGGGGTCTCCAGAACCTCTAACAGAACGTTAGGGTTAAACTCACAAACAAGCACTCCATGTAATTTTTCAAAATAATGTCCATGTCAGAGCTCCTTTTTTGGGTAAAGTTAGAAAAATAATGACAGAGGAAGGAAACTATTGTGTTTTCATTGTTTATTTGGTAGGCTATTATGTTTGCACAAGACTTTATAATACAGTACAGCTTAATGCACACTTAATTTAATGTCGGGCCGGAGCTACCATTGAGGTCATGTTCTCAGTGTTCTCAACTTATGACTTCAGTATTTCTGAAATCCTGGTTACGGCTCTGATTTCATGTGGCACCTTGAACTGGACAATTAACATGAATCTGTAGTGTTAGACAATCACAACAGAAGCCTTGTACAGAGAAACACTTTTGGAGACATTTGACTTGATGCATGTTTTTCCTCTCAACACTTCTTTCTCTTCTCTCTCTCCAATGGCGAGAACTATGGGATGTCTGCTGCAGAGAGAGTATTGTATCCAGTCAGAAACAACAACAACAGTAACAATACATTAGTGAGTATGGAAATAAATAAATAAAACTACTATGGTTTGAAATCTGCAGACTCTTTATAGCAAGGTGAAATGATTCAGTTAAATGGTATTGTGACAAACCTTTTTGGATGCTTAACTCTGCATGCAGTTGCAAGGTGAACCGTACAGCCAAGTGAAATGAGGAAACTCCCCACCAGGCCGAGGTATGGGGTGGTCCAATTTCATAGCTGAAGAGATAACAGTTAAAATTGGCTACTGTCTTGCATTTTTCTCACATTTACCTGTTAATGAGTGTTATTAAAAGACCACGTTACCTCAGCTTTGATGGATCTGCTTTGCTGTGTAAAAAATCTGCTGTCACTCTGTTTATGTATAAACAATAGCCAGCCACGTCTGATACACCGGTATGAGGGAAAGCCGATGACACATGGGGAAAAAAAGAAACAAGACGGACCAGTGAGTGGATGTTCTGCTTTCACAACAGCTGAGGCAAATGCAAACAAGTCATACTCACAGCCGACCAGATGGAAAGCAGAGGCTGTTATTAGCATCCTGCCCTTACTTCTCTGGTCTCCACCAATGTGTGTGCACTCCATTCCAAAAAACATGAGCACCATGCCAGTCAAGCCGACGCATAGGCCAATCATCAGAAGCCCCCTGACTGCCTGGATGTATGCTGATAACAGACAAACACACATCTGGGTCATTAATGAATTCATTCATGGCTAAAATAATCTATGACTAACTGATATTTTAAATTCTATGAGCATTGGAAATCAAAGGAAATCAGTGATTATTATATATCTATATATAGCAGAGGCTAAGATATCCTGACTCCAAGTCCCTAGTTTTTGGGCCATGCTCCAAAAACACTGGATCCTACATTTCCCATGATGCAACCCAATAGCATCTTTTATTACACCCTCACTTCTAAAAGCCCTCGTCTTTCAAACTCCACACCACCAGTTGGTAACGCAGGCTTTCTGTTTAAAGAATTAAGCCCAAACTGAGATTAACCCTGATGACATCAGTAAAAACAAAGACTCTAGGAAGTTACTGCACCCAGCCAAGAAACAGTCTGGTATTACAGTAAATAAATAAATGAGATATAACAAGTTCATTAGTGAGGTTTAGAGGTGCTGGTAGGTGGATTTTGTAATCTTTGGACAGAGCCAGGCTAGCTGTTTCTCCCTGTTTCCAATATTTATGCTAAGCTAACCGTCTCCTGGATGTTGCTTCATATTTACCGGACAGAGATGATAGTGGTGTCGTTCTTCTCATCTAAATCTCTGCAAGAAAGCAAATAGGCTTATTTTCCAAATTCCTAAAAGTCTGGGATTAACTCTCAAAGTTTTAAATTCTTTTTTCACCACATCCAAAAGCTGTTTCTTACCACAACACAATAAAATGGCATCATCTGCAAATAAATTGAATTGAATTATTGCATGCATTGGATCATGCACATTTACACAAACAGGTTGAGATTTCAGCCAAAAAACACATTTGTGATCATTTTCATGAAATTTCCCGTATTCTTAGATTTTATTATTTAAGCTATTATTTTCAGTCGAGACATTTTCTCCCTGCAGTTTACCAAGTTGAAGTGCATCAGGTGTGTTCTTGTATTTGTTTCTTCTAACTCTTATTTGCCTACCTCCAGTGGTCCATAGCAAAGGTGCAACCCACAAAGCCCCAGCCCAGTATGCAGAGCAGCAGGCCCAGGATCTGAGCCAGTCTCCTCCACATCCTTTCAGTTTGGTAAATAAAAGAGCCTACACCAATTAAGTATAAATAGTTACTGAGATGTTTAGACATTGTAGCACTTGTGTTTTGAATGTGTCTACAATACTGCATTTGTAAAGTTAGCAGTCTCTTGCTAACGGTGACTTAAATTCAACTGGAAAAGCAGATCCAATAATGCCAGATGTGCAGCAAAGCAGACACTGTTTACTGTCAACCACACCTGATCAGCCTGGTGGAGTTTTATTTGTTGTCTAAAAGGCTACTATTTGAAATGGATGGGTACCTTAGTTACATGTTATATTGGATGAGTATATATTGTGTCCAGTGAGAGGCTATATTTGTCATGTTATAGATGATAAACATGAACAACAGGCATGAAGAACTTTACACAAATCGATTCAGTGAAAAAGATTTTTAAAACAAGGATTTGTCACACATTTTTTAATCCAAAACTGAAATTGCTTTTTGCAACAGATTCATAAATTGAATAGAAAAGCATCAGATTATCTGTTAATCACATTCATTAATATTTGTCCTTCACATAATGACCCACATTTATTCAAATATAAGAGTTTTTGATGAACTGTGTAGTCTCACTCCTTAAACGGCCTGACAACGACGACACTGTTCGGCTGCTGCTGCTGCTGCTGCTGCTGCTGCTGCTCGACTCAGACAACGTTAATACGCTGGACCTCGACAAGAGGCCGGACTCCAACCCCAATCCTGCTCCTGACCTCGACCCTGCAGACCCGGTGGTTCGCGCCGTCTTCAGTGACCGCCCTGACTTGGCTGTGTGTTCTGATCTTGAGGAAATGCCGGATACGTCTGAGTGCTCAGACTTGGACGACAGTTCGGACACAGAGGACACTTTGGTCTTGGAGGTGAACTCGGACACTGAGGACTGAGCTGTGGTGAATTTGTTTTGCTCGGGGTCTGGTAGTGGCTGGACGTTCATTACTCTGGAGAGAGAGACACATTATTGTCAAACATGATAAGTCTGCTGAACCCCTCTTACTTAAAAAGCAGAAATACATTTTATTTTTTTAATAAATAAGCAGCTGTGGCCATTGTAATCACTCCATATATGCAGGCACGTAGCAAGGAATGTAAAGATACCAAGGTCATGAGTCCTACTTCCCCTAATGCACCAAAAAAAGTTTTTAAATATTTTAGATTTCTCATATTTTATCTGTTCAGTCAAAAACTAGTCGATTATGTTTTTGGTATTTTTTTCTCAGCATGAAGTAAATTCTGATCCACACTTTTTTTCTTTTCTTCTAAAAATTTAAATATGTTGGATCTAAAAATACTGGCTTAGAAATATCCGCCATGTGTTTTTTTTAGCCATGATAGTGGTGTGTGGCTCTAGCTATGGCAATGTTGGTCCAGACTGAAATATCTCAACAACTACTGGATTGATTGTCATGAAATTTGGGACAGACATTCATGGTCCATGGTCACCCTGACCATGGAATTGTTATAACCTTATAACTTAACTTAATTTGTCCAATACTTTGGTTTATGTTCAAACACAAATGCTGCAAAACTAATGACATTCCCATAATCCTCACATATACTTTGTTTTTAGTGCCATTTAGCAAATGTTAGCATGCTAACACGCTAACCTAAGATGTTGACATTAGAATTCAGCTCAAAGCACAGTCACTAGTGTGGCTTGTATACATTGGACAATGTATCTCTCCGAGGTTGCTAAAACCCCAAAACCACAGACACAACATTGACAGATTACAGTCAGCATGGAGGAACATTAGGAAACTCTTGCCTATTTACACATCCAGAAGACACAGAACAACATTATGGTTCATTTGGAGTGGTGTTTGTGTCTACCTGGTGAATTTAAGTCCAGCCTTCACTCCTTTTAGCTCTGTTTTTGTCCTCTGCTATGTTCACCAGGTAGTCGTGAAATTGGGTGTCAGAGAGGCTTTGTGTAAAGGAGTATAAGGGTCAAATTGAAAATTTGTATCTTGAGTGTAAGATGCTGCAGAATTGGTCAGCACTGGTGTCTCAAACAGATGCAGAAAAACTAGTCCATGCATTTGTTACGTCTAGGCTGGACTATTGCAACTCTCTACTATCAGGCTGCCCCAATAAGTCCCTTAAGACTCTCCAGCTGATCCAGAATGCTGCGGCACGTTTACTGACAAGAACCAGGAAAAGAGATCATATTTCTCCAATATTAGCTTTCTCTACACTGGCTCCCTGTAAAATCCAGAATAGAATTTAAAATCCTTCTCCTCACCTTCAAAGCCCTAAATGGTCAGGCACCATCATATCTTAAAGAGCTCATAGTACCCTATTACCCCACTAGAGCACTGCGCTCCCAGAATGCAGGGTTCCTTGTGGTTCCTAGAGTCTCTAAAAGTAGAATGGGAGCCAGAGCCTTCAGCTATCAAGCTCCTCCTGTGGAACCAGATCCCAGTTTGTGTACGGGAGGCAGACACCCTCCTCACATTTAAGAGTAGGCTTAAGACTTTCCTCTTTGATAAAGCTTATAGTAGGGCTGACTCAGGTGAGCCCTGAGCCACCCCATAGTTATGCTGCTATAGGCCTAGACTGCCGGGAGACTTCCTATGATGCACTGAGCTCCTCTCTCCTCCTCTTCCTCTTCCTCTCCATCTGTAAGCCCTCATATCCCATCAATGCTTGTTACTAATTCAACTTCTTCCCGTAGTTGTGTGCTTTCTCTCCCCTTTTTCTCTCCTTCTGTTGCTTTCTGCAGGTGTTTCTGCCTCCGGAGCTGTAGAGTCTGGATCTATGGTTGTGGCCACCTGCTGCCCCCGTGTTCCTGCTCTGCACCCGCTGCTGCAGCTGCTGTTGCTATTATTATTAGTACTGCTGCTGTAATGTTGCTCTTAGTATTGTTTCTGTTGGTGTTGACAGCCATGCCATTGCCGCGGCCATTGCGTTACATCTCTGTGTGAAACTGTATTGTGCTGCTGTATGTTCTCTTTCTTCCTGCTCTCTCTCTCCCCCTTCAGCCCAACCGGTCGAGGCAGATGACCGCCCACCTAGAGCCTGGTTCTGCTCGAGGTTTCTACCTGTTAAAAGGGAGTTTTTCCTTGCCACTGTCGCATAGTGCTTGCTCATGGTGGGAAAGGTTGGGTCTCTGTAAATATAAAGAGTTGGTCTAGACTTGCTCTACTAGAAAAAGTGCCCTGAGATAACTTTGTTATGATATGGCGCTATATAAATAAAACTGAATTGAATTGAATTGAAATTGAATTATTATGACTCACTGTTTTCACAGAAGGCTTGGAGAGATAAGGCTTCTAAGTCTCTAATGATCACATTATTTGTATGGACATCCCAATAAAATGAGAATTAAAAAAAAGAAAAAGAAAGAGCAGTGTCAGAACTCAGAGTCCCTCTCAATGAATGTGGAAACAGCCTCAGTGTACGTCTCCTGGGGTCTCTGTGTGTGTGTGTGTGTGTATGCGTGCGTGTGTGTGCGTGTGCACTGCGTACCAGCCAGTCGGTGTGGGATGGAGTTGGAGTGTTGGCTCAGGTAGTTTTTGTTGAAGCTCTGAGGGTTACTCTCCCCAAACAGCCTGGAGATCTCCTGCTTCAACACCGTCCTCACTGCCTCCGCCAAGTCTGCACTCTCGCTCACTACAATAACAGACACATATGAAGCTTTAAAACTCTCAACTCAAACGGAGGCACGTCACCCTACTGAGAGAGATCTATTATTAGTGAATCCAAGTTAGATGGACAGTTTGTTGTTTCATTCTACTTAAACCACAATACCACATCCTGCCTAAAAGAGGTTTCACACTTAGACCAGACAAGTAGAAGGCTTCAGAAGTTTCAAGGTTACATGTAGAACACCTGCCCTTCACCCCTCCCAGTGGGCTTAGTGTGGGTTATGCTCACCTCCTTTAAAGAAGCGCACTAGACACTGGTGCAGCCATGGGTTGGAAGGCTCTATGGCTACAGCCCTCTTTACTGACTGCAGCATCAACAGGTACTTCTCTGGAGGAATGAAGAACAACAGTTGGCACTACTGAAATGAGGGTGTGAAACATGGTATAATGCAGGCTGGTAGTCTTGGTCTGACCTTTCCTGAAGTAGATCTCAAAGGCCAGGAGGTGAGTCTCGATCTTGTTGCGGACCAGGTTCTTGAGAGGGATCAGGAACTTCACTGCTTCCTCCAGAGGATTCTCCGGCTGGTACAAGAAGTGAACCATTATTGATCTGGAATAATTCTAGCTACTAAACCTTCTGTCATGCTGAAAGAACGGGTAAATATGAGCCCACCTTGGCCAGTTTCTCTGGTATTAGTTCCTCTTTCGGCCCTCCTATCTCCTCATCATCATCCTCCTTCTTCTTCTTCTGGTTCTTTAGCTGTTTCTCCTTCTCTGCATTCTTCTTCTCCTCTTCTAATTGGGCCTTCTTCTGGGCTCTTCGCTGTTTGTTGCGCAGTTTCTTCAACTCCTTGTCTGTCAGATTCTCTGCAGGGAACGGTAAATGCTATTTTTACTTTTTTTCTAATAATGAATAGTAGTGATACTTGAAAGTACTGTCACCAAACTGTTCCAGGAACTATGGAACCAATGTAGGAACTAAATAGTAAGAAACTGCTATGAAACTATTTACAAAGGTTTGTTTTGCTCTCTGTTTCACTACTACACTACTAAGAAATACTTATACTATACTAGTGACACTAGTGCTTCCATATTTAGTGACTGCAAACTGCCCTGATAATTCCTCAGCCGTCACAAAGTACCACAGCAGGGACTATCTGGCACCAGGAACTAAATGTGGTCCTGTGTTCCTCTGGTCACAGTGCAGTTGAGGTTCCTGGGCCTCTGGAAAGGTTCCTGTGGTGGAACAATGTACCCATCTACCAAAGGCTGTCTGGCTGAAAAATAGAGTTTAAAACTATGAAACTAATGTATTATAGTGAGTAGAAGTAAATACAGGGGTGTATTTGAGATCCCTGTATATGGAGATAAGCACAGGTGGGAACACTGAAACTAAATGTAGTATACATATACTACCCTAATGTGTAAGATTAGATTTGTAGTTCTTATATATTTGGTAGGAGTTCAACTGGGAAACATATTAGAAATCATGCATCAATACTATGTCTGGCTGATATGAAGACACCTTCTGAGAACATTTGATAGGAAAAAGCTAAAATATGCTGTCACACCACAAGACACTCTCTGGGCTGCTTTAAAAGAGATCAAATAATTTTACACAAATTACATTTCACAAACTAAATACTAAACTTTTAACTTATTTCTCATGTGAGAGGTATTCTTTGACTAACCCACGCACACACACGCACACACACACAGTCTGACCAGTGTCTGCCTGGCTCTCCTTGCTGTCGTCAGTCAGAGGTTTGTCGTGCAGGGCCAGGTAGATCTGGATAGCGGATCGCGCAGCTTTGTAGTAGAATGGATGCTGCCGCAGGACGTCCTCTAGCTTCAGCAGGTCCACATAGGAGCGCAACGTCATCTTCCTCATGCAGTAGGTGTGGAAGTCAAACTGGTCGTCTGTGATCTCCACAAAATGCTGAAGGGGAGAAAGGGCATTTCATCTGGCTAAAGATAAATGTACAAGTAATACTTTTCTGTGACATTTCCTTTTTCGGGCTGGCTGATGACTGTCTGGATTAACTGAAGTACGACCAGTTAGACCTTCTTGAACATTTGGTTATGGATGGTGGTGATGATAGTTGTAGAAACTCACCCTCTCAATCTCGTGGCACTTCTTCAAGGCCTCTCCAAACTTGTTCATGGCCTTGTAGGCCAAGGCACACTCTGTCTGGAACCACATGCACTGCATCTCATTCAGGTTCTCTACCGCTGACGTCCCCTCCTGAAACCTCACACACACACACACTCCCATTATCACAATGCATAGTCAAAGAGACACAGTAGCCAGTGAGGTGAGCTGAAGTCATGGTAGCCCACAGAAATGCTTCATGGAAAATAACTAGGTTGGTGTTTGGGCCTTATGCAAGAACACACATTAATTCTTGTCCTAAACCTCTCTTGCCACCCACAGAGTGCTCAAAGATGGATTCAGGAAACCCTCTAACTGCAAAAAACTTCTCCTTTCAGCCTGACGAATACCAGTTTCAGTCACAAATACATTACTCAAGAGTAAATGGAATTTCACGCTGTGGGCTTTAAGTAATCAAGACAGTAAACAGCAGTGTCAGTAGTTGTATGAAGGACCAGAACAAAAAATCTGAAAATATTACTACATCTGTTAGTGCCGTGTCATCACAGAGTGGTACCATGACAGAAATAAAGAGGGAATGGTTTGATGTCAAGTTAGATGCCCAAAAACTGCTACAGAAAAAAGAAAAGTGGTACAAGACTAAAATGGGAGGCAGTCCAGCAAATGTGAGTCAGTGGAGATGGACAACATATTCTGTTAAAGGTGATGATACAGTTAGGTGCAACGGAGGATATTCCCCTGGACAGCGACCTGCATGAAGATCAAACCTCTCAGTAAGCTGACGAGCCAAGCCTAATGTAGCCTGGAGCCTCTAGCCTGCAGCAGAGGGCTACAGAGGTCTGGTGAGCTCACTTCTCTCCAACTCCACACCAACAGATTGTTTTCATTTTCAAACTTATAGTCTTCAGCCCCAACTGACGCTGACTCAAGTGACATCACTTGAGGCCATTTATCAGACTTCACACAGCACTGGTATGCAATAAGAGGCTATGGTGCAGGTTACAAACAAAGACTAAAATGTGACATTAGTCTAGAGGCACAAATATAAACGACATGATTTTTAACCATCAAACTAGAATCCTCTCAGGGATAGACGCTAATATTTTCAAGCACTGGCCAAAGTACATTTTTGGTGGCCGAATATAAAGTTATGTAAAAACAATACAGAAATGGCAGTTTAAGGCAGCTTAACACAGCCTTCCTTAACTGTGACACTTCAATAAATGAAAAGACATTAACAGAATGAAAATATATTTTTATAATAATTTAAATTTAAATTGAAAACTCAAGTTCTTTGTGAACATATGGTACATATATTCTCTCACAGTCTCTTAGTTTGGATTTGGGATGTTTGTGGAACTGTAATGTTGCTTTGGCGAAGGCAAAGTATATCCAGCATAGGGATAAAACTTTGTGGCCACAGGGGGCCACCTACAGGGAGTATTTGGTGGCCACGGGCAATAGGGCCATGGTTAATGTCGAACCCTGCCTCTGTTACACACTCCTACTCTCTGTCTGTCTCTTACCCGGGTGAACTTGGAGCACATCTCCTCTGCTTCTTTGATGAGGCCAGCCTTCAGCATGTACTTGGCACACTTGGAGTTGATGAAGCGGTCCGCGGTGTCCAGGGCCTGAGCCTCGTCCATCCACCGAGCTGCTTCCTTTATGTTACCTGCGTGCTACAAGGCCAAGGAGGCAGGGAAAGAGGAAATAATTTTATCACCCAACTTCACTCAAAAGGACTAACATTATGCAAATCTGTTTACTCTGCGGGTGTAGAGTTTATACAAGACCTTGTAGATCTTGGCCTTGATGAGGAAGAGCTCGATAAGTGTGGGCGTGCTGTCGATGGCGGCGTTGATGTACTCCAAAGCGAGGCTGGGCTGGTCTATGAAGTCAAAGTGCTGCGCCAGGAAGTACTGTACCCACAACAGGGTGGTAGGGGGCTCCTCCTTCCCATCATCTGTACACACATTTGACATAAATCCCATTGATTGTGTGGATTCACAGATCGGCTCCAGAAACCTCTGCCTTAATATGTGATTTACATGGTTTGGAATCGCAAATAAATAAAAATCAAACAAATACACTGAGGCCAATGGCAAGGAAAAAGAAGAACGAGCAACACTCACCATTCTCACTAAACATTCGACAGCTTTTTAAACAGGTTTCATAGCCAACTACTAATTCTTCAATGATCGTAACCTGCATGAGGAGAAAACAAGCTCAATGGTGGTTTTATTTCAGACCAGGAACAACAAGAATTTCAGTGTGGAAGCAGATATATAGCTGACCTTGTCTTTGTCTGTGTAGAGGGATTTGAGGGTAGTGAAGACGGGTGGGCAGCCTTTACTGAAGTTCATCCTCAGGTAGCTGTCCAGACATTCACGAAACTTCTCCCCTGGCCAGCACAACACACAGTAAAAGGTACAGTAAAGTGAGATTTGTACTGCACAGAATGACAATCATATGTAGGGTCTGATCCAGAATGCGTCATTGTAAAATGAACACAAGAAATCATAAAAACTCCCATTGACTGTGACCTCCCTGCTCACATAGCGTTCTCATTCTGAGTTAGCCAAACTACAAAATCAAACTGTTACCTGGTAAATGTGCATTGCTAGCTGGTATCTGTACACTTAGCCAAAGGTGAATAGTTCCACTGTGTATGTCTGATTAGTGGTAAGTCTGTCTGTACTTACCGTGCACTCTCGGCTAACACTAGATTCCAGCCTGGTACATTCTAGCTAGGTAGCAGTCTAGTACTGACTGACAGCTAACAGCAGCGGATAGTAAACAATGGTTAGAATCCCTCAATTACAATCAGTGGACCTGCACGCTGAGCTGTT
>VMKM01004275.1:0-19500 GCA_008360985.2 Macquaria ambigua | reverse complement strand
GGTAGAAAAAAAAGCACAGTTTTCTTATAGTGTGCTAAAGCTTCACCTTGATAAAACACACACACACACACACACACACACACAGCTGTTTTTGCAGTAGTGCATTGTGTAATGTGTGTGTAATTCACTGATGTCGCTAAAGTTGGCACATTAACAACATATCCTGGTGCAATGTTTTCAGGTTCAACATTTTTACTTCAATCTGGGTTTCAGTAGGAATATTCCTTTATGTATTTTTAAGAAAACATTTCAATATGAAGACAGTAAATATTGATATACGTTTTGAAACATACCATAGCTCCAAATACATGAAAGTCAGGTCACACAGAGGTTAAAGAATAACAGGAGAGTGTGAAGCCTCCACAGCAGGTTAATAATTTGTTTCAGTTCGCTGCTATTTGTATTGGCATGCTGTACATCTTTTTTTTACTTTGATTTTTGTTTCTTTGCCTCCGCAGATAGCTGCTCTGCAGAAAGGAGGAGACAGCTTCCCACTCACAGCCGCCTCAGGCAAAGTGCTCGGAAAGGTGTGCAGCAAAGGACAGACACACAAAAAATAGAAACAAATACTTTTAACAAAAGGTTTTGTTTTGTTGCTGCTCACTTCAAAGAACACCCACCCTGCTAGAAAGTCAAACTCAACTAAATGTGGAGAGAGAAATGTGGACAAGTTGCTAGAGACATTTCTCTTTGTGTCCAGGCATTGCGAAGCTCCGACAAGAGCTCTAAGCCGGTGTACGTGTCTGTTGGCCACAAGATCAGTGTGGACACAGCTGTACGCCTCACACACTCCTGCTGCCGCTACCGGGTCCCAGAGCCCATCAGACAGGTACACACACACACACACACACACACACACACACACACACACACACACACACACACACACACACACATTTTCAATCAACAGTGAGTTCACCAACCAGGACTGTACGACAGAGTGTCTACAGGGAATCCCGTCCTGGAGAAAAGGCAGAGCACGAAGCAGAAGATTCAGTGATCATATTAAAGAGAAGTTGAAGTCCTCAGCTGTCAGGCAGAGCGAGCAGTGCTCATCACTTGTGTAACAGCGTCCTGCTGTGAAGCAGGGAGGTGTGAGCACCATGCTGTGTGGTGCTGTTCAGCAGCAGGGCCTGGGAGGCTTGTAAAAATACAGGGAACAATGTACGCAGCCAAGTTAGGGATGCTCTGATTTTGGAGCTTTCTTAAATTCCAGTAGCAATGCAGAAAATAAGGGTGCTCCGATCAGGATTTTTGGGGCCAATCACCGATTGCTAGAAGAAGTATCGGCCGATACCTATCACCGATCACAGGGTCTATTTGAAGCCTATTTATCCTGTAGCATTATTTATTTGAACTATTCTTAACAACATTGTATATTAAGTATTAAAATTAGGCAACATATTTCACTTTCTCTCTTAGAGACAAACCATAGCTTGGTTATTGAGGAGCAGCTTAGAGCTTAACAAATACAGCTTTCATGTCAAATAAAATAAATAACATTTTATAAAATAAATATTATAATAAAAGCTAAATGTGCACAACACACCAAGTTAGAACAATAAATAATAAACAATAAATGAGTCTTCCACAATAGACAGCGGCTGGTGATCAAGGCATATGAATTCCATTATTTTGGCTGATACTTCTTTTGCAATGTCTCTGTTACCGGCAGCTGAGTGAGTGGCGACTGAGTTGCTAAACAGTCCCGCTCTCTCTCTGCGTTAGTGATAGCTATCTTTAAAAACTCGTCATATTCCATAATGTGACTAACCTTCATGTCTGATGAGGATCATAGTGTTGAAAGTTTTTGATTGCGTTCCTCCACGAGGGACTTCCTTGGAACACACCTTGCCCATGCTGTTGCTATTATCCTAAAAACGTATGAACATTGGGTAGGTGTGTTACCAGCATTGGGTAGAATTGATTGCAAGGTATCTTAAAATACTGTGAAATTATTCTCATAAGGCTCTACTCACTGACTGAGAACGTCTTGTTGGTCACATTTGGTTGGTTATTTTGTGCAGAATTATGTCAGCTATTGGTATCAACCAATTACAAAATCTCCAGTTATGCATTTGCCTTGAATATTGGTCTGTATGTACTGGCCATTGTTATTTATATCTAAGCCAAACGTTGGAGAAGAGACGGTGCTGCAGGATAACAGAGGCCCTGTTCTGGTGGGATGATTCATGTTTCTGCAGGACAGTGAGCAAGCGGCCAATGCAACACTATACCTGCTGAACGACAAGATGAAAGTCCTTGACATTTTCAAATCTAAGATGCAGACAAGTGACAAATTAAAGGAAAATAAATGAGTGGTGAAACATAACAAATGCAGATGCTTTCATACTGAATGGTTTGATGAAAATGATGCCAACAAGATGCTGTGGCCTTCACAGTTACCAGATCTCAACCCAACTGAACCCAGGGGAGATTTTGGAGTTTCAGAGAGTTGGAGAATCTGTAAGGAGCATTTAAGTGGTGGCCTAACACATTACTACAACACTTTATAGCCCTGCTGAAAATTTGTGAATCATTTGGAAATCATGTGGCTTTCCACAGGTTCAAATGGGTGTCTGTAAAATATTGATTCCTGGTGTAGTGACATGTTCCCTGAATTCAGGCTGCAACAACACAAACTGTGGAATAATGTAACAAAGCACAGAAACGGACACATACAGTTCAGGTGTTCTCTGCTAAATGAGAATTTATACTTCCCTGTCTTGGCTGAAGTCATTAAACTACTGTTAAAAAAAACACTTAAGTTCTTAAGTGGCACGTATGAGAGAACTTGGCACGTTCACCAGTTTTCATACAAGTCATGCACACACAGTCTGCCTTTCTTCAAGGTTTAGAGTAAACACTTGCCTTAATCTCAATGAATATGGAGTTTAAATTGGCTAATATCTAGCCTGGGAACCAGACAAATCTGCGAGCTCGTGTTTTATTTGCTCTGGCAGATGCGTCTGGTCCCCCTCCCATTCAGAAAGATTTCCAGCCATTCACAACCGTTGATCTAATATGGGGCGGGTTTGATACGATGACTGTACAGAGGAGCGCCGTTGAGGCATTTTCGTAAACAACCAAGATGGCTGCTGCTGATGTAGAATGTTCTGAATCTGCTATAGTGTCAGTATTAAATAAACTGGACGGTATATTTTCTCTAAAAGAAGAACAAACAACTGCACTTTTGTTGATAAGAAAGATGTGTTTGCCGTACTTCCAACAGGATTCGCTCAGCACTACATCACACGTTTTCGTTGCTCTGATTGGTTGTAGATTTATCCAGTGGCGTCCAGAGGCATTTTGGTCTGCGCCCGTTGATAACGCCCCTTGGAAATCTAAAATGAACTGAGGTTCCAGACTCATTTGCACTTGCGAATTGGTATTGTTATTTTTTGGATCCCCTAATACACTACTTACACTAGTTTGATATATTTTTGTCAACTTCGACAACCAGACTTCATACTCTGCACTGTGTAGTTCTTATTTTTCCTTTTGGCTGACATTTCTGTGAATGAAACCAATGAAGCAAATCAGGTAGCCTCGTAAAGCCATTTTGGTAACTTCAGTTGTACTAATGACCAAATATCACAAATGTGCACCTACTCATGAACAGGTGTCATTCGTCAAGTTCGTTTGTCAACGAACAATTTACAAGTCTGTGCAATTAAAAGAGTTCTCCACCAATTTAGCATTGCACTACTAAAACAATGTTGGATTCACAATGGAGAAGAACCAGAGAAAGCATCTTTTTTACTCCACACCTTCTTCTTCCTTGTCAAAAAACCTGGTGCCTATATTACCCACGATGCAGTTCCACCACCAACAGTTCGGTCGGAGATTCAGGCGTGTTATGCTAGGAACAGCTATTGTAGCCTCACGCAGAAATGAGGAACGGGCTACAGAGGTCTGGTAAGCTCACTTCTTTCTAACTCCCCCAGATTTTTCTTTACATTTTCAAACTTGTAGTCTTCAGCCCCAACCCAGAGATATTCCCCTTATTTATGTCTTGTTGCTTATTGATGCTCTGCATGTCTGCATGTGTCGTGCTTATAATGAGTATTGCTAGGTTGTGTTTTGTTGCTTCATGTTGCTTGCATGGCCACATGTACTGAATAGGAAAACTCCAGTATTTTAAACCTAGGCCCTATTTTTACAAATTTATGGAAAGGATCCCTACAGAGACGGACCTTTTGGTTTAACCAGAAACAGAAAGTCTCGTGCAAGGAAAAGTCTCGCTCTGAAATCTCTGAAAGCGACAGGTTGAGTTGTTGCAGGAAGACGAAAGGATCTTACTCTTTAATAAACGGTCTGTCTCTGTAGGGATCCTTTCCATAATGTTGTCAGACACTTAGAATAACAGTCTGAGCCTGTCAGTGGCAAAAACAAGCACTTTTAGTGAACAGACTTTTCACGGGCGCAGTTGCTTGCAAGGATTACGTTGCAGCCATTGCAGCCCGTTCACAGATGCCGGTGGAGGCGATCTACTGAACCAATTCCAAAACCTTTGGTAACTATTAGTCATTCCAACCCCAAAATTTGTAAAAATAGGGCCCAGGTTTAAAAATACCAGAGTTTCCCTTTAACAGGATAAGTGGATACAGAAAATGAATGGCAGTTTTACCGGTTTCATGAATAGTGTCAACTGAGTAATAGTTTTAACAGCATTTTGCATTTTCTTTTGAAAACAAGGCTGTAAAAAGTTTAGTCTCAGAAACATAACCATCACAAGTCATTTTGGGGAAGAAGAAAAGAAACCTAATTTGACCTGAGCTGATCCCTCCTCCTGCCTCAGGCTATTTTTCTTTCTGCCACTAGGCTGTGCTGTGCTTCTGCTGTTCAGTGTGCTTTTACTTCCGCTACACACACACACACACACACACACACACACACACACTTGTCAAAATCAGTTTTTTTCGCCAGGGGAGCTGCAGTAGCAGCGGCTAACTCATCCCCTCCTGTGTGTGTGTTTATTTCATCAAAGTGTGAGTGTGATGTGTTTAGCTGGTGGGAGGAGGAGGAGGAGGAGGAGGAGAAGGCAGCAGCAGGGACTGAATGTGGACATCAGAGAGCCAGGGACACTCTCACCTTCCTGTGTCCAATCACTGGCACCTCTGTCTTTATCTCTCTCTCTATCCAACTGTTTCCCTCTCTCTCCCTGACTTCCAAATTCCCATTTTTTTCTCTCCATTTTTTTGCTGTGTCTCCCACAGATCATTTCTATTCTCTTTATTGCTGACATCACAGAAAAAAACCCTCACAGATCCAGTTCTGGTGAGTGTCATGTTCGGAGTTGAACTCTGTGTTTACGTCGTTCTTTCATGAGCAGAGCAAGATTCGTGTGCCTCAGGCCGGTGAAACCTCCGGCACAGCTTGTGGAGAAAAAATCAAAAAGCTGTCAATCTGACCAGAAGGCTGTCTGAATTACATAACAGTTGTCTTTTTGAAGTCTAAGGATAGAAGAAGACGAGCTGCAGTATTCTGCCCCTCTGTCCAGACACTCATTATGGCAGACTGAGGGCAAACAAGTGTACACACACACGTGCAGACCTACTAACAAAAGTAGAAAGCATGCTCAGCAGCTAAATGTTGCCAGGGTCTCTGTGGCAGACAGTGTGTTGTGGTTTGTGTCTAGTTGTGGTTCATCGCCGGGACACACACACAGAGGAGCGGTGGGGTTTGTCAGGTAAGGGCACACAGTTCATGTTTATGTATTCAGGAGAGAAACATTGTGACTGCTTAATGGCATCAACTGTGCACTGGAGGAGCAGGATGTGTAGCAGATACGGCATTCACTAGGGCTGCATCCAAACATTATTTTTGTTATCGATTCATCTGCCGAATATTTTCTCAATGAACCAATGAATCGTTTGGTCTATAAAACATTAGAAAACAATGAAAAATGCCCATCACAATGTCTTGGTTTGTCTGACCAAAAGCCAAAACCCAAAAGCATTCAATTTATTAGCAGGTAAGATCAAGAAAAGTGGCAAATCTTCACATTTGAGAACCTGGAACAATCACATTTTTGAAATTTTTGCTTGAAAAATTTGTTTAGTTTTCTGGCGATCGACTAATCGATTAATCGTTTAATTGTTGCAGCTCTAATGTGGACAAACTGAGGTAGAAATCCACGGAGAGTAGAACTATAATAGCAATGAAAGGCTTTCACAGTGCTAGATGTCAGTGCCAGGACAAATACTGATGCTGGTATCATATACAGATGGTGACCAATTAAAGGAAAAGACAAAGTGTCTTCGTAAGCTGGTAAGCCTCCAGAACAGCTTCAGTGCTCCTTGGCATAGATTCTCCAAGTCTCTGAACTCTACTGGAGGAATGGACGCCATTCTTCCTGAAGATATTCCCTCACTTGGTGTTTAGCTGATGGTGACAGTGAAGGCCACAGCATGATTCACATCGTTTTCATCAAACCACTCAGTGAGCCCTTGTGCCCTGTATGGAAGTAGCTGCATTTGTTATGTTTCTCCACTCATTTATTCATTTTCCTCCTTGAATTTGTCACCCCACTGTATGTGAAAGAAAACAGAGGTTTTCTGTGTATTAAATTTAAGCCAAGAAACATGCACATCATATTTAATATTAAAGCAAAGTGATGCATTCTCTAATTTCTTCCTGGCATTAACAGTTATTTTTATTCTGTTTTCCTAATTGATCAGTCATTGTTTAGATCAAAGGGGCGCTCCATGGGGAGCACTCAGCTTTGTCAACTCTCAGAAAATAACCCTGATGATGTCATCACCTCTGATTGGGCTTGGAGACTACAAATGTATATCACATATATAACACAAGGCCTGCATTACACACTGTGGGCATTTGCACGGCAGATAGGGTCTAATGAAAATATACTTATTGGTTGCATTTTGCCAAAAAGTGACACTCTGGGAAACTACTTCACGTATTTGAATTGCCTCGATGAGCTGCCAGCAGCTAAACTACAATAAGTGACTCCCCCTGGGAAATTTGAAAGCCCCTGCATTTTGGGAAGTGTAGGGTCCAGGGTTTAGTCTATGAAATGTCAAGTGCCCGTCACGTTACTATTTCAAAATCCAGTTATTTTTAGAAAGTATTGCTTCTTTTGTTTGACTCGCAGTCCAAAACCCAACAGTATTCAGTTTACTGTTAAATCAATTTACATGTCTTCAATTAGATAACGATTATTACAATTATTGCAATGTTCTTGTGCACCAGAAGTTTTGATAGTTGTGTCCAATCAAAATCTCTGACTGTGAAAGAAACTTTATTAATGAGGTTTTGTCCTCAGACCTTCATAAGGTAATTCATATAATGTTTGTATATATGGTACCTGTACTGTTTGTCTGTATGAATGTTACCTGATGAAGACGAAACGTGGCTAATAAAGTGAGTGATTCACACATAAAATGGAAGAAAGCAGCAAATCCTCATATTCACGAAACTGAAGAAAAAGAGCGTGAAAAATAAATAAACGTGTTAATCCATTAACATTTTTTCATTGATTCGTTTTCTGTTGATCAGCTCATCCATTAATTAACTAATTGTTTCAGGACATTTATTCAGTTTCAGTTGAAAATTGGCAAAATCCAATTAGATATTGCAGAAGGTACGAATGATGTTCTGGATTAGTACAGGGTGTCTGGTATTACTTTAAGTTGTAATACTCAGTAATCAGGAGGTAAAGAGATCTACTTCTTCACAGCATCACAGCAGCTGGGTGTTCATTTTCTAAAATGCTCAAGTACAATTTAACCCTTTACTTTTTGCCTTCTTCTCCGTGCCTCTCCACACCATCTAATAAAAGATCCTCTCACTTTACATCGTGACTGAAATAAACTCCTCCTTCCACAGCATGAGAGATTCAGAGGGAGACAGATGAAAGGGAAAGATGACATCATGGTTGAAGTCTGCAGTGAAGGCTCATGTGTGAAAGCACTGCAGCAGAATCTTATATACCACAGTGGAAAGCTAAAACACACACACACACACACACGTGCGCACGCCAGCTCAGACTAATTCACGCCCCATCTCGGTCGTGCTCCCTCACACCATTAAATTCTCACACTCCTTCGGTATCCCACGCTTCACCCGATAAAGCCTCAGAAAACGTGATGGGAAGGAGAAGGCGAGCAGACACTTGCCTCGACTCATCTTCTGCTTCCTTACTCTCCGGGCTCTGTGACAGTGAGAGAGTGACGAGCAGAGGTCAGAGAGAGGAAGATGACACGTCAGAGGGATGTTGCATTAGTGGCCCATCCAATCGTTCATTGGCTCATGGAAACTAATGTCTCAAAACTTGGCAGTATCTCATAGTTATCAGGTGTTTTTATTGGCATGCAGCCATCACCTGAGGTGGGACTGACTCCTGTGTTGATGTGTTAATGCTAATTAGCAAAGTTGACTTCAATCTTGAAGCAGTGTTACAATACGTAACCTCATATTTGCAGATTCAACTCCAAACCTCAAAATGACAAAAGCTGCAGGGGAAAATGGGTGAAATTGGGCTCATGTTGC
This sequence comes from Macquaria ambigua, assembly GCA_008360985.2. Classification (NCBI taxonomy): domain Eukaryota; kingdom Metazoa; phylum Chordata; class Actinopteri; order Centrarchiformes; family Percichthyidae; genus Macquaria; species Macquaria ambigua. The sequence goes on along the minus strand of VMKM01004275.1, from coordinate 10,986 downwards.
ACTAACAAACAACAGAGAATACAAGTAGTGTTTACGTTTGTTCAGAAGATTAATGTTTGTACCCCTTTTTCATCTTACCTTTAAATTTATTAAGGTACTGTTGCTGGCTGAGCATGTGTGCTATTTTCCTGCATGGCTCTGTTAAGTTCTACTGTCAGCAGCTCCACAGTATTATATATTATATTATTTTACAGGTGCATACCCTCCTAATAATTCCCTAGGAAGCTTCCTGGGGAGAACTGTGTAGTTTGGCTACAGCTATAGGGACAATAGAGACAGTGTTCAATTGGTAAACTTCCAATAAATGAATTTCAATTAATTGCTATGGTAGCCTAACCTAGAGTCAGTACACAGCAGGTCAGCTAAAAATGCAAACTTTTACAATTTGTGTGCAGGCAAGCTGACAATTCAACATATATGAAGGATAAAGTTTCCAATAATAAATGAATGATGAAGAACTTGTGACTTGGGTTTAAATGGAGCAGGTCTTACAAGCAAATTCCTCTGAATCAAAGAGTCCCGTGTATACTGTATGCATAGATGCTGGATAAATTATCCAATCAGAGGACAACAAAACGTTCCCTTAATTTAGTTTGCTTCTTTGTTTAGTGTGGAGTTTAGGCAACTATTTTTATAATCGATTCATCTTTTAAACCTTTTTTTCATCAAAAATGTCAAAGCATTTTCTGGTTTCAGCTTCTCTAATGCAAAGATTTGCTCGTTTTCTCTGTTTTATTTCATTTTAAACAGAATATCTTTGGGTTTTGGACCATTGGTTGGACAAAACAAGACATTTGAAAACGTCACCTTGAGCTATGAGAATCTGTGATGGACACTTTAAACTATTTTCTCACATTTCACAGACTAAACGATTAATTGATTAATTGAGAAAATAATCATCAGATTTAATTGATAACACTAGTTATCTAGTTATAGCCCTAGAGGGGTTATTCCATAGATGAACAAAAAATATGCATTCATTAAATTGTGAATAGTGGTCCTTTATCGTCAGTTTTCCAATAATTTTTCAAATTCTTTGATTTTTGGACAGTCTGGAGTTAGATAGATAGATTTAGATCTATTCTCTGTTCACGTGAAGAAACTGAGATTCCATGATTTATGATGTATGTTGCTACTTTTGGCCTTCTCTAACCCTTTGACAGTGTGATGTTTAATTGTGGTCCTCTGATTGGATAATTTACCCAGCATCTCTGTATATGATAAACTGTTGTGATACCTGGTGAAGGTCATGTAGACTGAAACTTCAGAAGTAAATATACCAGGAGCAGCAATATTTTTGAGTTCTTTTAAAGAAATTCCTCTGGAAGGCAACAGCTGCTTTTAAACTACCCTACAACAACTCTCTCTTTACTTTCTTTACTTTCTCTTTTAATTCGTACTAAATCACAGGCTTTAACCAGGAAACTTTCACTTTTCCCTCCTACATGTTCACCTTTGAAACATGCAACCCTGCGGTCAGAAGCTTCTCAGCTCTTCAGACCTCTCTGCTCAGACCTGTACACACAAAACATGTGTACACACAGTCCATCTGCAGACGCACATAAAAGCCTGTACACATACCCACGAGCACATACAGTATGTACACGTACTGTACACAGGCACACAGGCTCCTGCTCCTTCCTTCCTTTCCTTCGGCAGTCACTTAAAAGCTCTAATGGACAGCAGTATTACTGAAACCTAATTCTCTCTAAGCTAATGTTCCCTGACAAACATGCTGGTGCTGTCAGTCCTGCTCGCTTGGAATTAGCAGGCCTGTCTGTTGGCTCTCTGGGAAATAATAAAAAAACAAATGGATGTAATGGATTGCAGGTTAAAGCCCTATAGATCCACCAGCTTCAGGTGCCTCCTCCTTTCTGAAGGGTCAAAATAAGCAAAACTCCCAGAATTCCCTGTACATTCTTGTTACAGTTAGAACAAGTATTAGATTGTCTGGAAGTCAATGGTAAGAAAATGTTCTTTTTTGTCCAAAAATATGAGGCATTAAAAAATAAATATGACTTTATATTTAGTCCTCAATATTTACACACCAACTCCAACTCCAAGCTGTTGTGTGTAGTCAATGGTTTTTGGAATAGTCCCAATTGCATGGATTTTTTATTTATTTTTGTATGCTGCAAAAGGCTCAAAGAAGACAAACTCATATATGGTCATGCGTTTTTTTGTCTATTAAAATGCCAGCTGCTGTTTAGCATAAGCTAGATTGGTCTGATTCTTTTTGATGTGTCCTTCCAGCGGTTCCTTAGTAACGTATCAAACTGGGCTCTCCACATCAGAAGGTGGATCTTAAAGTGATTCTACAACTCTTGTATCATCTGATTGAATTCCCTCTGGACACTTTCTTTTCTATTAAGGAGTGACATCATTACTATTAAAGGAAAAAAAAGAACACCATTTTCCTCTTACAAATGAAAAGCTGAATTTCTAAGCAATATAGCACAGCTTTGCTCAATTCAGTACACTCAAACCCAAGATAGATATTGCTGTGTAACTGACATTACTCGCTTACTACACTTCTTTTTCCTTGTGCCTCTGTTCCACTATGTTTTTTCATGTCACAGATAAGTATTTCAGTGGTTTTATCTCAAAAGTAAAGCAGTCACATTGCTTCATAATGATGTCTCAAAAGCAACAGATTAAAGAGAATCTTGGAAAACAAAAGGGTCAAGGGGCTACCATGACGCCCCTTGAACACATCCCCACGTAGCCGCAATGTCAGAAAAAATCAGCAGTACCTTCTGCTCTGAAACGCTGGGGGCGTGTCCACTGAAGGAGCTGGTAGATAACTTTTCTGTAGCACTGAGCCGAAGAACGAGTGAGACTCGCTGCTTAGCAACAGACTCTGGTTCAGCGAGCTAACCCAGTTGCACAGCGCTCTAGCTTTTATATAGTGTTAGGGGAGGGCTCATGGTCAGTATGGCTCCAGTGCGTCATCGAGCCATGATTTCAGGCCGCCCAAAAAATCCTGAACACAAAAATGGTGAAAAACAGTTTAACGGTCAAACTCCACAATTCAGTACTACATAGTTCACTGTCTTCTCACACGTTTTCAGTAATTCTTTTCTAACAGTTCTTTTCTGTTTAGAAACAAGCCTCTGAATTTCCTTTACACAGACTTTAAATAGTCTCAGCATTTAATTTCGTAGTGTGAATTTTTGCTTGTAATTGAGAGATCGGACTCAGTGTGCAAGGTTTTTTTGAACGACGCATTTTTAAAGATCCAGAAAATTCGAACTTGTTTAAAATGTGTTCAACTTGAACACACTTGACCACTCCTTCAAGAGGCTTTGTCAGTTCAGTGGACAGATGAAGCCTCTCAGATGAAGTCTCTTCAAGACTAAAATAGCAAATCTTGTTGCCTTCTACTCGGCACATCCAACAATCTGGATGAGTGATAAGCTTCATAGACAAGTCTGACACTGGTTCTCACCTAACAGACAGGTTTGTTTACATTACTGTGTCATGTGTGTAGTCTTGGGCTACATGTGGTCTATATCGGTCATTATCTCTAGGCTGAAATCCATTGCTCCCCAGTCCCCTCCTCCTCCTCCTCCTCCTCCACACACACTGATGGGAAGACATCCATTGGTAATGGGACTCGGAGGAGCTGCCTGAGATGTACAGTAACAGCCTATTTCCAGACCTCTCCTCTCTGTCTGAGTGCTTTGCACTGAGCGGAAGTCACTAATTATTTTCCCTCTCCTTCTACAGCAGTCACCTGTACACTGCTGGCTCTCTGTGCTATCCAGTGTGCCTTTCACCTCTGTAGAATGAGTTCATATGAGACTGCAAAAAGTCACTGTGTAGTTTAAAATTTTTCTAGTTTTCTAGCACACTGTTTCCTGGAAGTATCAGAGGGGTTTGACTTGTATTTCTTGTTTAGCTGACGTTTATCCATGGCAGCATTAAAGCAATCCCCCCGCAGAGCCACCCATGCTAAAAAACATCTTCCTTCACAGTACTGTAAGGCTCTTTGGAAATTGGATGTGTACAATTTCCCCTGCTAAGAGGCGATAAATGTGGCTCCACGCTCCAGTCTCTTTTTTGGGTTTCCATACATCCCCCCCAGTGCCGGGCAGGAAGACAGGAAATGTGAAAGCTCCACAGCTGCACTCCCAGATTGCAAAAACAGATGGAATTTCAATGTGAGTGATAGGCGATGGGGAGCCTGCATGCATAGAATAAAAGAGATTGAGGAATGCATTTTGTGTGTGAGTGTATGGGGAAAGTGGAGGCATGCAGTGTGTTTGTGTGTGTGTGTTTCAGAGAGAGATATCGCCGATGTGTGCAGATATTGAAGACTGGGATATATTTGTGTGTAAGAAGCAAGGATTTTTGATTTCATGGGTTATTATCTTTGTTTGTTTGTTTTAGCTCTGCAGTCTGCAGATGCAAGAATTCATTCTGCACCCAGCAGGCCATAACAAAATGTATGTTTTTCTGTATGTGTGTGTGTTCTCTTATGTTACCACAACCAGCCTGCGTGTGTCTAGTGTTGTGTGGCTTGCTTTTGATGAGTCTCCACTTTTTCAACTTTCTCTCACCACCATGTTTTCCCCGACTTTGTCCTCACTGTACTGTTTTTCTCTTCGGTCGCCGCCGTCTCTCATCCATCCATCCATCCCCACCCCCACCCCCACCCCCACCCCCGCTGCTCTGTCTCCACCCTCTGAATAATTCAAGCCTGCAGAGCTAGTGTATTTTTGGTTGTTGTCACCTCTGCAGTAACGCAAACACAGCCCATACAAAGCAAGCACGCACACATATACACTTACACATGCAGCCGTGCCAGCATGCACGTCCACACACACACACTCACACATACGTCGATTCACACAAACGAGGCTGCCGACAGCAACAAAAAAAGTCCCAGACTCTGTGAGACCGCTGAGACTCGCTAACTACGAAGAATTATCCTTACTGGGATTTCACACCATCACTGTGCTCCACCCTGTCTCTGCTCTGCTGTCCCAGCAATGAATAATAATATGTCTCACTTTTCTGTGTCTTAGAGTTACACAAAGTTTGACTGTAGAGTAGTGTGTGAGGAAAGACAACTCGTAAACTAAAAACTTCCGATGCTTATTTTTATTTCTATTGCTTTTCTTGTATGTGCTAAGTTGTGTGTGCATTTATGAGTCATTATAAGCTACAGTTTGGTTTTATTAATGTAATTATTTATCTTCATTATTCCCGTTGAGATCAAGTTGTATCATTAAGCACAAATGAAGCGAGTGACATATTTACAGACTAGCCAGTTTTCAATCACTAAATTGAAACACTAAGAAACATCTCAGGACATAAAACCCCCAGGCTCCACTACATTCACTGGGCATCAGGCAACAACAAATGCTTAAAGCTGCATTAATTGATTGATTAATTAAATTTTTTGCATCCATTGTTTCTATAAAAATATTGATTAGTGCAGCTTTAAAAATCAATAAAATATGTTCAGAAAGTAACTGAAATTAAAATTGTCTGTGGCTTAATCTAGAATGGTGCATTCATTTAATGAAGACGTTGATACTGGTTGTCTTCTGCTACATTGATTCATTCATGATGAAATGATAAGTAATCTGCTTGGTTATACACTGCATGGCTCAATGAAAACGGTCTCTAAAAAAAGGAAATTTGTTGAAAAAATGTAATGAGTTTCTTGCCAAAGTTTGCTGCTGTATTGTAGTTTGTTTTTGCCATTTGTGTAAGGCATAGTCGATTGTGATTATCTGTTGTCATTTGTCAAGCAGCAACACTAAAAGTCTACTGTCATGCTAGCAGCTATTCAGACTTTTAGGTTAACTTTTGCATGGAAACATGCTCACAATGACAATGTTAACATGCTAATGTTTAGCTGGTATAATGTTTACCATCTTAGTGTAGGCTAACATTTGCTAATTAGCTCTAAACACAGCCGAGGCTTGCAGATATTTGGTCATAAACCAAAGCATTGGACAAACTGAAATTTTGACCTGCTGGAAGCTCTAGTGGAAAGGTCAGGAGATCACCAACGTCATTAGGATTCATCTTCTGCGGACCAAATTTCATGGCAGCTCATGCAATATTTATGGAAATATTTCAGACTGGACCAGGGTGGTGGACCGACTGCTTGACTGACTGATATTGCCCTATAGGCTCTCAAATGTGAGGATTTACTGCTTTTCTGTGTGAATTGAACATCTTTGGGGTTTGCACTGTCGGTCAGACAGAACAAGCCATTTGAAGACGTCACTTTGGGTTCTGGGAAACTGTGATAGGTACTTTTCATAGTTTTTTCACATTTTGTTGAACATTTTATAGACAATTGATCAAAAAATGATCAACAGAGTAACCAATATTAAATAATTGCTAGTTCCAGCCACACTGATAGCAATGGTACACCATACATTTTCCCATTTGTCATGATTCTCTGTGGAGCAGCTAAAACTTCAGATTGACTTGACACTGATGGCAACACAACACAATGTCTGTAGTGGAATTTGAAGGGAACAGACAAGTCTAAGAGGAAAACGTGGGAGAAAGAGAGAGAAAGAGAAGCCTACACAGCCATAAAACAGTCACGTCGGACAGCTGACAGGGTAAAACATCCGTGAAGATTGACATCGGTGCTCCGCCGGTGCCAGCTGTACCAGTCGGCTTGTGGAACTTTTCTAAACGTGCAGAGAGGATGTGACTGATTTAAACAGGAGCTCCCCTTTGGGCCCCGAGGCTGTCTAAATGTTAATATATGGTTGTCTGACATTCTGGTGCTGCAGCCACTGGACTCTGGACCTCCACAGAGAGATGGGAGGAAGGTTGGAGAGAGTTGAAAAAGCAACCCTGGGGTGGATATGAGCGAGAGAGGTGTAGATGAGAGGCGAAATAGAGGGTTGACGTAAGAGGAGAGGGACGGAAGCGTAGAGATCTGGAGGAAAAGGTTTAATGATTAGAATGGTAAAAAGGATTTGGTGTGAGGGAAGGTGGATTCCTGGGAGAAGGAGAATTATAAAAATGATGTGGAAAAGGAAGGAGGGATATAGAAAGGAAGAAGGGGTAGAGCAGACTGGCATAGCTGTAGGGCTTAAGGGGCTTTGGGGAGATGGAGGATAAAGACCTGCCCCAGGCCACTGGACCAAAGCCAGGACTCAGACACTTCTGCATGTGTGTGTGTGGCCTGAATGTACCAAAAGCACCTGCAGAGAGCCAGCAGTGCACATCTGTTCACCTGTGCATTCCCACCTTGCCAGGGACTGAGGCCAGAGGAAACCAGTTCTGAACTGATCAGACTTCAGTCGAGGGTTTTCTTTGCTCTGTGGCAACACAGCTGTCACGTTCTTTTCAATTTACCACAGTTTTTTCCCTCCATTTTCTCTTTTTAAGGTACACACAGAGCAATAATTTATGGTGCTCCAAACCAGAGGGGGAAATTTTCTTTACTGCATTTTTTATAAGGTTTGTTTAGGTTCTCATTGCCTAATTACTAGCCAGCCAGGCTGTGTATATACATTTTGCAGGAGCTAAGAAGTAGATGGTTTATTGGACAGATTTTTGTCAGCTTGCCAGTATAGGATTCAGTGAAAAGAGGAGTTTAAACATCTGCATTTTAAGTTTTGGGTTTCTTTCTAGCAGCAGCCTCAGGTATGTTCCCTCTTGCTTTAAAGGAATAGTTTGACATTTTGGGAAATGGGCTTGGAAGAGAAGATGGATACCACTCTCAAATACAACAACTGTATCGATCTTCTCATCTGTAACTTCCAGCGAGAAAGCCAAAAAGTGTAATCGGTGGGCTCTTACACAATAAAACATACCTGACAATGATAATAAAGTAGAACCTCCATGCAAATAAAACTGCCCACACTTAGTTTACCTTAACTTTAAGCTTCAGCATTGAGCTGTTTTAAAACAACTTTATGAGTACCAATATGCTAAAATCACTATATCTACAGGTGAATAGGACACTGTGATATTGTGGGGAACAAAAATATATATAATAGGATGGATTAGGATGAAAAAAAAGTTAAAGAGAAAGTTGCCTTTGAACTTTAAACTTACAGATACATAGTGAACACATACTAGTTTTGGAGGCCGTTGTTCTCAGGTATTAGCAATATTTTGACAGATATTGTGTAATTATATTAACAAAAGGTTACAGTACTGTAGAAATGACCCAATTACATAAGCATATTTTCCAAAATGTCGACCTATTGCTTTAACTTCATTTATGGAATAATAATATTTTCTAGTTAAAATTATTAAAATTCTTCCAATTATGAAACTTCCAGGGGTTTTATCTTACAGTAAGTATTTCCATGCAAATGGATGCAGATGTTCTATTCAAGGCCAGTCAACTTGGGTACAGCGATTGCCTTCCATGTCAAATGTCATTCAGACCTGTGTGAGTACTTGTCACGGCTACAACTTACTTCATAACATCGCTACAATCTGCACAGCAAGGGTCATGTGACCAAAGAGGCAGGCGAGCTAGCACTATTGCTAGCGAGTTAATTGGCTAGCATGTTTATTGCTGGCTGATACAGTGTTATAACGTCACCACACTGAATCTTTATTAAAAATGTTAGAGTGGACACATTTCAGTAACAATTGATATTGAAAAGGGTGTTTGTGGTATTTGTACTACAGTGGCATTGAGCTGTGTCTTCTTCATTATCTAATATTTATCCAGCCAGACATTCTGAACAGAGCTGGGTGAATTATTTGCTGGTCGACAGACCCACACATTAAAGAAGACTATGATGTAGCTTTTGCTGAACAGTAGTCACTATGGCTGCATGTGACAATTATGAGATCATGGAAAATGCTAAAACATAATGTAACAGAAGAGAAAGTCAGTGAAATGACTCATTAATGTCTGTTAGATAGCAATATCGAGCTAAAGTTTGCTAACATTAGCTCACATTAGCTTCCATAAGCTTGTGGTCATAACAGACCAAGTAAGGCTGTAGCAGCAAAATGAGTGTATTCAAGTGAGCAAGGGTCGCTCATGAATTCAACTTTTCATTTGTAAAATAAAGAATGAGTTATTTCTTTTTTCAAAAGTTCCATAGTCTCACTTTAGAGAATTTGAGAACAAGTTAACAAGCTAGCAAGGCTATCGAAAAGCAGCCCACTAATGCCTTCAGCAGCCTCCGTCTGTCATGTGACCCTCACCTTGCAGGTCATAGTGGTCAGTCGAAAGTCTCCTCTCTCACTCTCCTGTTGACGCACCGTACCAGAAGTGGATATATTGCATGGCAGAGCTTTAGACAGATAAGAGTCATGATGTTAGCGTGCTAATATTTGGAAATTAGCACTAAAGTAAGTAAGAAATTGTTGCTAGCATGACTAAAAGCTGATCCAATGATCATGAATACTATAGTGACAAAGTGGACGTTGTGTCCTTAAAGCAGGGAGTGACAGAAGAGGCGGATGGCCAAGTGTTACTGTTGTTGTATCTGGTCTGTCTGTGTGTGCGTGGCTACATGCAAGCCCAGCTCAAGCAGCTATGGGGCCCCAAGCAGAATTCTTCTTTATGGCAATATGTAAATAAGCAGTCTCAAACCTGCTGATCTGTTCCATTCTGTTTTGGGGTTTCTGACATTTCTCCAGCTGTAGCTTCTGCCTGGATCTGCCTCTCAACTCAGAGTATTTTTACCCAATAGGCAGGGAGAAGCGATCTCTGTGGGGACAGAAAACAGTACAGCAGGTTAGCTTGTTTGCCACACTAATTCTGATCACCACAGGCACTTTATTTGTATAAGTCTGAACAAACATAAGTATGATTCAACATTTCCAGGCAGTGAAGAGTTGATTGAATTAGTATCTTTGCGTGTGTGTGTGTGTGAGTGTGATCTTTTCAGGTCCTTGCCGGCAATTCACATCTAAATGGCATAACCAGCATCAGATGACTTTGTAGAGCAGTGTGATCAGAGGAGACCAGGTTAATGAACTCAAACCGCTTCACTGAATCAAAGCTTTGATTCGTTGATCAAAAGCGGGTGTGTGTGACTTCTGTTTGAAAGAAGAAGACAGCACAAATTGACCAACGATAATCAAATACCTACTTATTTTTCATTTGTCGGCATTCAATTCAATTCAATTCAGTTTTATTTATATAGCGCCATATCATAACAAAGTTATCTCAGGGCACTTTTTCATACCGACTCTTTATATTTACAGAGACCCAACAGTTCCCACCATGAGCAAGTGCTAGGCGACAGTGGCAAGGAAAAACTCCCTTTTAACAGGTAGAAACCTCGAGCAGAACCAGGCTCTGGGTGGGCGGTCATCTGCCTCGACCGGTTGGGTTGAAGGGGGGGGCAATAACAGTAATAGCAGCAGTGGGTGCAGAGGAGGAGCACGGGGGCAGCAGGTGGCCTGCAACCATAGATCCAGACTCTACAGCTCCGGAGGCAGAAACACCTGCAGAAAGCAACAGAAGGAGAGAGAGAGAGAGAGAGGAGAGAAAGCACACAACTACGGGAAGAAGTTGAATTAATAATAAGCATTGATGGGATATGAGGGCGTACAGATGGAGTGGGAGAGAGGAGCTCAGTGCATCATGGGAAGTCTCCCGGCAGTCTAGGCCTATAGCAGCATAACTAAGGGGGGGCTCAGGGCTCACCTGAGTCAGCCCTACTATAAGCTTTATCAAAGAGGAAAGTCTTAAGCCTACTCTTAAATGTGAGGAGGTTGTCCGCCTCCCGTACACAAACTGGGATCTGGTTCCACAGGAGAGGAGCTTGATGGCTGAAGGCTCTGGCTCCCATTCTACTTTTAGAGACTCTAGGAACCACAAGGAACCCTGCATTCTGGGAGCGCAGTGCTCTAGTGGGGTAATAGGGTACTATGAGCTCTTTAAGATATGATGGTGCCTGACCATTTAGGGCTTTGAAGGTGAGGAGAAGGATTTTAAATTCTATTCTGGATTTTACAGGGAGCCAGTGTAGAGAAGCTAATATTGGAGAGATATGATCTCTTTTTCCTGGTTCTTGT